>VIYQ01001793.1:0-10067 GCA_009928355.1 Chlorella sp. CH2018 | reverse complement strand
AAGATTGGGCCCCTAGTGGGCTGGCGCTAAGCTGTTAAACTAGACTCACCGACGAGTTGCGCATGAAGTCCCGCAGCTGCCCGATGCTGGTGCCCATGTCGTTCAGTGCCAGCGCCTGCACATGGCCGCAGGCAGCGTCAGCTCATGCTTCACCAAAACAAGTCGATGCACACGTTTAAGTACCGGCAAACATGCTGTCAGGCAGCCCCAACGCAGCCCGTCCAGCCCAGCCTCAGCAGCACGCACCACATCCACTGCGTTGGTCTCGCTGCGGCCAGCCAGCTCTGCATAATGGTGGCTGGCGGCCCCCACCTGCGGCATGCAGCGCATCGATTGAAGAGCCTTGTGAGTACTCACAGAAAATAACATCAAGTTGAGATCTGCACACTCTGCCACTCAAACAGATTGTTCTCCATTGTTCTCCCAGCACCAAATGGCTGGGGGCACGCCATGCGTCACTGCTCATCAGCCACACATGCCGCACCTCCTGCACGTAGCGCAGCAGCAGGTCTGCCAAGATTTCTGCACAAGATGTCTGCACTGCATCGAACCCTGCACTATCCGCCAGCGCAAGGCCAGCCACGCGCGCCGCCTCGCGCGCGTAGCGGTCCGCCATCAGGCCTGCGGAGCGGCGGCGGCAGGCGGCGGCGGGTTGCAGGACCCAGCCCGCGTGCGGGTGGCGCTCGCCATCACTTCATCATGCATCGTGCTGCACAGGCTGCCAGGCAGAGCGCCTGGCTGCGGGGGGCTGTGGGCGGGGCGCCGCGGCGCGCACGGGGGCCCCATCGCACGGCGAGCCCGGCATCGAGACGGAGATTGCAAATCGCCATCACTTGCCTAGCCCTTGGCGCGCGGCCACAAAAGCGTTGGCGAGCCTGCAGCCCCTCTGGAGCGCTCTTGGTGCAGAAGGTGACCGCTTACTGTCCGTCCGTGCCTCACGCGAGCTGTGGAGCGGTTGATGCACCCACCTGATCACCCGCTGCACCCGGCGCGGCGCGGCCGCAATGTGTTTAACTCAGGTGGTGAAGGCGGCACCAGATCTTACAGACAGCAAAGGCAGCAATTCTGTGTGTGTCGACTATCCACAGCTGGCAGCTCAGGCGACGTAGCGTAGGTCTTCGGGCCACTTAGGGTAGACACGCTTGTAGAGCGACATGCAGACTGCGTCCTGCTGGCGCAGCGGGCCGTCGAAGATGCACTTCATGGAGCCGTGGGTGCCCACCTATGTTCATGGGAAGAAACACACACCTCCTGCTAATTGGGAAAAATGCATGCCAGGATAGACATGCCACTGCCGCCACAGCTCAATCAGTCCTCTGCCTTGCCCTCCAACCACGCCAACCACCCTCGCCACTTCCACTCACAGGTTCACGGATGCGGCCCCGCCGCCCCGCCTTGGTCCACAGCTCCACGGGTCGGAACCAGCGCACGTCGTCAGGGTTGTGGAACATGAAGCGCACCACCGCCTTGGACTTGTGCACCTGCAGGCAGATGGCATGGCGGCTTGCCACAGGGCTTGGTGCAGCAGGCGTTTCCACAACTTGCTCCAGGTGAACATGCAGATCACCAGCTATGAAGCCTGGAGGGCCATGGCAACCTCTGAACCCAATTCCATGCCTGTGCACAACGAGGCACAGCAGCCACTCTGCGAGCGTCGACCTCGTCAGCAGCAACAGCATGTGCACTAGATGACCATGGCACGCACCTTGACGGGGTAGCCACTCAGCACAATCTTTTTAAGCACGATCCGGTCGGGGTCGCAGCTGCGCAGCGAGCCTGTGGCCGCCAGGCGCGCCACCTGCAGTGCGATATGGGCAGAGCAGAAGGGTGGCTTTTTCAAAAAGCTGCTTCAAGCGACATAACTCTCTCGCATCAATGTTATCAATGTTTTCATCTGAGCACAGCCGAGTGTCACATTTGAATGCCCTTGCTACAGCAACAAGTGCAGTCCATGCCGCATTATCCTGCAGGCAACCACGCAATACACAGTACGCACCCCTCCATCGCTTTCGGGCAGCTTGAAGGCCAGCAGCGGCAGCGGCGGGTATGCGATCGGAGCATAGACGGTGGCAATGCTGGGCCTGCAGGAGAGGGGGCAGGGCAGCACACACAGCAGGCAGCAGGGGTGTTGAACAGCAATAATCTTGAGCAGGAGGCCTGCTGCCATTCCAGGAAAGCCAACACACACTGCTCTGCTGCCACAGCAGCGGCAAGGCAGCCAGTCAGGCACCTGCCCCCGCATGGCAAGGCCGTTGCAAGGGAAACCCATACATGCATGCCACTCACCGGCCCTCGTGCAGAAAGCGCTCCATCTTATGCTTGTCCGCCCCATGCTCATCGGTGGAGAAGATGGGCCGGGCATGCCATGCGCGCAGCCCGTTGACCAGAAGCAGCTGCTCCTTGTTGGCGATGGGCTCCTCATAACTCGACGCCTTGCGCACACCGTAGTGCTGTGGAAGTATGGTCAGGTCGAGGCAGCAAGCTCAGACGGAGCGACGCACAAGACTGCCGGGCAGAGAACCCGTTTCATGCTCCAATGGCACGCTGTGCACACCACAGGGGTGGCGGCAGCTTGCAACTTCCCGCTGCCACTGTTGGCAGACAAGCGCAATGGGCAGAAGCAAGAACGTTGCACACTGAAGGCCCCTTGCAAGTCGCGCTCCCACCTGCACCGACAGCTTGCACTCATGCTGCAGCAAGCCAAATGCCATGACAGGTGCGACGCCGCGCTGCTGCGAGGCTGCCACGCGCTCCAACACTCGTGCAGCCGCATCCGCCGGTACGGCCGCTACCTGGCAGGGAGAAAATTTGAGCAGGCGAAGGCAGTATTTGCAACAAGGTGGACTCTGCAAGGCGTACGCTGTCTGGCTATCACCCTCGGCCCATCCTTTATGTGGGGAAATGCACATTGCAACGGAGTACGTGGGTATTCAGCCCACCTGCAGCTGCACGTAAGTGCCGGCCGCAACTCCATCAGGATCTCCCGCTGCGCCTACTCGCGCCGCCGTCTCCTTGGCCCGCTTGTGTGCCCTGCGGGTAGCAGCCAAGGATGGTAGGTGTGCATGGGCAAGGGCATGGCACCTGGCACTAGCATGCATCCACCGGGCAGGTTAAAACATGGCAGGTAAAAACATGGCACCAGCCTGCTAGATTGCAGGGCAGGGAACGCGAGCAGGACAGCGCCACAGCCTCTCCATGGTGCAGTCCCGCCATGTCCCGCTCCAGCTATTCTGCAACTGTCGCCTCACCGCTTGAAGTTCTCAAAGGCAAACACACGGGCGTAGTCCTGCGGCAGGCTCTCTCGAGGGTCCCAGGGGCTGGTGCGGAAGGACTTGAGGCCGCGGTACTTGTCAAAGCGCTGCCGCGCAGGCACGCCCTCTGGCGTGTCCACCTGCAGTGCAGGTTAATAACAGCTGCAACTGAGCAGGGTCAAGCACCAAGCAGCAGGGGGGTGGGCCATGCAAGCAGGCAAGTCTACCGAGCAGCAGTGAGTGCGGCATGCCCTCCTGAATGCAGCACTTGGCTCTCTACCAACATCTAAGCACCGAGGCCGCACCTCATCGGGAAACATCTGGTCGTCCTGCTCCTGCCGCAGCCGCTCCTTCTGTGAGGCAATCATGCCCGCAAGCTGGCCGCCCCGCTCCTCCTCCTCGTCATACTGCGAAGCCAGGTGTGGATTGGGGCTTAGAGAATGGGTATGAACTGCCCGGCCAAGCTGCACAATACAAATTCAGTGCCTCGGACAGCTGTTCGCGGCAGGCTCGGAATAATGCTCAAACAGGGCAGCCACCCAGACAGCACCCAGGCTGCCAAGCACAAAAGACCCAAAAACGCGCATTGGCTCACATCCATGCCGAACTCGGTGCCGGTGTCCACGTCCTGGAAGGAGCTGTCCATGTTAGGCTCCAGGTCGGGCAGCGACTCGTCATCCGAGTGGTGCTGCAGCCGCCCCTCGTCGCCGCTCTCGCCCTCGCTCTCCAGATCGGTGTCGTCAAGGTCACTGCACGAGCAGAAAGAGGCAGGGCTGGCGGTGAGACTGGGTGCAGCCTGGTACGACTGCGACGTCTCCACATGTGGGGCCCCTACCTGCGGCACAGCCTACACATCCCAGCACGCTGCTTTCACCCCACGCACCTGTCATCCAAGATCCAGGCTGCCTGGTAGTCGGAGGTGCCCTTTGGCAGGCGCCGCTTGCGCGCCTTGGGGGCTCGCGCCGCAGCCTCCATCAGCTCCTGCCAGGAGAGAGCAGCTCAGCAAAGGCAGCTCAGCGCACAGGCGAGCTTTTTTTACCAAAAAACGTGTTCCCCAGCGATACCCGCCCAACACCCACCTCCTCTGTGGGCCACGTCTGCTCGCCAGCTAGCGGGTCCACCTCGTTCTCCCGCACCAGGCTCTCCTGCTGCCCAGGCTGCGGCCGTGCCAGCACTGGCAGCCCACCGAAACCCTCCGCAGCAGACAGGTCCATAGCATCAGTGCCCGCGGACGCCACTGCCTGCTGCCGCCGCGCTGCCTCAGGGCTGTCATTGGCAGCAGGCACCTCTGGCGGTCCATCTATTTGCGCCAGCTGGAAGTCGCCAGCGCCGCTGACGTGCACCGCCTGGTTGACGCTCAGGCCCAGCCCACGCACGTAGCCACGCAACAGCAGCGTGCCCAGTGCTGCACCACCCTCGCCTGCACTTTGCTGCTCCCCTTGCTGCTGCGCCACAAACTCTGCTGCCTCGACCATCACCGCCGGCCGCTGCTGGCGCCAGTGCGGCACGCTGACGGGCGCATCACACAGGTGCCGCAGCACTGCCTTAAAGTCGGCAGGTGTGTCGGCCGCCAGCAGCTTGTGGTCGCCCGGCAGCTGCAGCCAGAAAAAGCATTTGTGGCTGTGCTATAGAGCAGGCACGCGCAGCACCAAGCTGAGAAAAGTAATGGGCGGTGCAGGCAGCCAGCCACAAGTTCACTTCCTGTCCAGAGCGCAAAGACCCGGAGCCCAGGCCACACTGCTGCCCACCTGCTCTTGCAGCGCGTTGACAGCGTGCTTCTTTGCGGCGGCCCGCTCCTTGAGGGGGTTCTTGCCCTCCGAGGCAGCAGGGGACTGCACCAGGGCGGTGACCGCCGGCAAGCCCAGGGCGCGCAGGATGGCCAGGGCGCCGCTGCCCGCATCATCGATTGTCACGGTGTTGACATCGCCCGGCAGCGCGAGCACCACCACCTCAGCGCAGCGGCCCAGCTCAACAATGGCCAGCGGGTCGTCGCGTGCCTCGGGCGGCGGCAGCAGCGTGAAGCGCAGGCGGCGGCGCTCAGGCGCCGACAGCGTCGTCATGGCCAGTGGTAGGGCCGCTGCCGCCACCGCACTGGAGGGGACGGCATCAATCTCCATGCCGCGCCCTGCGGCCTTGCCACCAGCCACACTTGCCGCTGCGTCATCGCCATTGAATGCTGCCAGCAGGCCGCCCCACAGGCGTGGCACATCCACGTCCTCGCTGAGCGGCAGCAGGGCAACAATTCGGGGCGGCCCCGCTGTGCGCCGCGCCTCAAGCGCCGCTGCCCGCTTCTTCTCCCGCTGCTGCTTGGCCGCATTCAGGCGCTCCGCCTTGGACTGTGCTCCGCTACGGGCCGCCTTCACGCTGGTCCGCGCGCCGGCATCTGTGGGGAGTGGGTGCGGCAGCATGGCTGTGGGTCGGCACAGTGTGCAAAGGCAAGACGGGGGCGGGAGTGACCACAAGGCAGCAGGGCGGTCGGGCTGACAAACGTGTGGAATCATAGCTGCGCCGCTCATCCGAAAGATGGTGATTGTGTAGTTGTATCCTCATCCCGCCCAGGTTGACGGCAGCAGCGCCAGTGCAGGAGGTGTTGCTTTTGGATGCAGTGAAATGCAGGCGTGATCTTGGATGCAGCACAGGGAGCAGGGCTTGTGGGCGCCGTGCACTCTCTCACACGTGCAGCAGCGCCTTGCAGCATACTCAGGGCCTCAGGTTGTTGATAGTTTGCATCACAGCACTCAGGCAAACTGTGAAAATGAGTTGAGCATCACCGGCCCTTGGTGCAGGCGCAGCACGCAGTTTGGGAATGGCACAGCAGGGCAGAGCGCGCCGTGACGTCCAGGCCGGCCCGGTCTGCGCACCTTTGGTGTTCCTATGTTTTTCTCGTGCGCTCAGGCCTGCCTTGCGGCCCGCCTTGTGCGGCTGCACGATGGGCGCAGGGATCATAAGCGTCAGGCAGCAGGCTGCGGGCAGGAGCTGCTGCGGCGGCGGCGCCGAGCATCAGGAGTGGCGGCAGTGGCGGCGGCGGCAGAGGCGGCGACGGCAGCTCGAGAGGAGCCGGCAACGCAGCGGCGCCACATTGCATGCACTACCACAGCTCCCCGCAGCACAGGCGGGACAGCGGCGGAGCGGCTGGGCGCCAAGAGCTGCTGCATGGCATGTTGGGCGGCGGCGCGGACTTGCCCCACCTTGTTGCGCTGCGACCCCGGTCCCGCCATGGTGCCTGCAACGCGCTACAACTGTCTGGACGGGCTTTCAGGCCGCCATTGGCGCTGCGGCAAACCCTCCTGGCCAGGGAGGCCTGACTGGCTCTGGAGCAGACGCAGAAAAGGATAGATGGGTCGCCTAAATGTGGGAGTAGGCACCAAGTAAAGCCCACACAGTGCAGGTGGGGCCTGGTCCCCATGCGGGCGGCGGCCTCCTGCAGGGGGGTGGTCACCAAAGAAGGAGGGGCGGCCTCTGCGCGCCACATTTCGGGTGTGCGTCCCCTGTCGCGGTCACCCAGCAGCACAGCCACCGCAACTGCCGCCTCTGACCGCGAGGCAGTTGAGGAGGGGCTGCCCCTCCCCAGGGCGCTCCCGACGCCCGCAACAGCAGCCGACATGGCGGACGAGGGCGGCGGCGCGGCCGCCTACGACCAGGAGGTGCAGCTGGAGCGCCTCTTCCACGGCCTGTCAAAGGGCTTCCAGGTGGGGCGCTTGCCGGGGCCAGGATGCCTCGGACCGCCCCCTCGTCAGCCCCGCTGGACGCACGAATAGCGCGCCGGTGCACTGGGTGCGCCCTGGCCCAGGCGCTGCTCACCGCCGCCGCCGCAGCCGCCGCCGGCCGCCTGCCCACATGCAGAAGCTGGACAAGCTGCCCGAGGCCAAGCAGCAGGCGCTGCTCAAGGAGCTGACGGCGGACATGCAGGAGGCTAAGACGTAGGCTGGGGGTGGCGGCGGGTGTGCTGGGTGCGTGCCAGCTGTCGATTGCTGCAAACCCGGGCCACGTGCTCTACCGCTGGTTTGCCCAGCGGTGCCCAGCACCCACGCAGCCGCTCCTTCCCCTCATACGGCAGCCTCATACGAGAGTTTGAGCGGGAGGCGCGCACGGATGGCATGCCCGCCAACGAGCTCAACCTGCGCAAGAAGCAGTATGTGCAGGAGCTGAATGGCTTCATTGGCCTGAAAAAGGCGTACGGCGGCGCGGCGGGGCAGCGCGCTGAGCTGCTGGATGGTGCCAAGACGGAGGCAGACAAGCTGTCAGGTGTGCAAGGGCGCTGCTGGCTGCCGGCGGGGTTGGGAGGGGTTGCTTCCCGGCGCTCGTGCCCATCTTCTTGCTTGCAAAGCGACCCGGCGGCAGGCACGAACCACCACATGGCATGCACTGTGTCACACGCTGTGAGCACCACGCGACAGCATGTTTGCGGTTCGTCCCGCTGCCCCGCTGCTCCAGCCCCTGCATCGTGTGTTTTGGGTGCGCCATAACCTGGCTTGCCATGTTTCTCCCCGCAGGCATGAGCACGACAGAGCTGATGCAGCTTGGGCGGCAGCAGGTGAAGGAGACTGATGCGGCCCTGCTGCGGTCAGAGAAGATCGTGAACGACACCATGGCCATCGGCATCCAGACCGCGGAGACGCTGCAGGCGCAGACGCGGCAGTTGGAGAAGGTGGGGGGTGTATGGCGTGCAGCAGCACAGCACGACAACTGCACGCGGGTTGTGGTCACCGGCTTGTGATTTGCGCTCAAAACCTGAAGGCAGTGTCCATCCGCTTTCTTCTCTGATTTCTGTCGATGATCCGCCCTGTCCTTCTGCAGGTGATTGATGACCTGGACGAGATCCACTTCACCATGAAGAAGGCACGGCAGGTGCTGCGGGACATGACACGCAGCCTCATGACCGACAAGTGAGTGAGAGTGGGGCGGGTGGGCACATGATCAGGCGGCGTTGGAAGGGAGGAGCGGGCACCGTCCAAGCACGTAAATGGCCGCAGCGGCCACGTGCAGCAGGAGCACGCTGTGCAGAGCGCCCCTTGCTGCCCTAAATGCTGCCTTGGCTGCCACGCCCTGCAGGATGATCATGGGGCTGGTGCTGCTGGTGGTGCTGGGCATCATTGTCATCATCGTGCTCAACATCCTCAAGGCCCAGGGCGTCAGCTTGCCAGGGGTGGGTCCCCGCGCTTGGCAGCAGGGGATGAGATTTGGAAAAGCTGGCCCGCTTTGACCAGTGCCAGGCTGCATGCTTGCCTACTGTTGATGCTCCTGCAGCACGCCGACCACACACCAACACACGCCCCGTGCCCTGTCCGACTCTCGTTGCAGAACCGCCGGCGGCTGCTGTGGGAACCCCCGGAAGGGTGGTGAGGCCAACGCGGCTTGCATTGTGATTCCCTTGTGTCCTGTCCACTTGTATTCTGTGTCAACTTGATCCATCACCGGGCCCAATAGCCGCCATGTTACACACTAGCTCTTGCTTGACTTTGCTGTCTGCTGCTGCTTTTCTTGCTGTCATTCCACCCCGTCGCCCGTCGCCCGTCAAAGCTGCCATCTCCCAGGCTGTCGGCCCATGACCCCGCATTCACTTTATTTTCGGATCACTGCTGTTTTGTAGCAAGTCTGGGCAAGCAAGGTTGCGTGTAGGAAAAGTAAGGGGGCCCTTGTGCAAAAGGGCGGGGCCGATGGTGTCTCCGCAGCCAAGTGTGCCTTTGTGCGCGTTCTCTCTCCTCCCTCCAGCAAGCCTGTTAGTGTTCGAGCGCCCTCCGCAAGGCGTGGAATTTTTTTGGGGCGAAGTGGGAGCGCGCAGCACTCTCGCTCGTGGTGTGCACCCAGGTAGGTGTTGAAGCGTCGCCTCCTTGCTGACTCTGCTGCCCGGGCTGACGCTCCCTTTACCTCGCAGGTTTGCTGTGGCAGAAACGAGCAAAAGAACGCGCTGCGATCGCTGAATGGCCGCCGCCGCTTCATGTGCCGCAGGGTCACAGTGCCCGGAGCTGGCTATGAGGGCGCTGCTGCTGGCCTTGTGCATAGCACTGCTGCAGAGCACTGCAGCAGCTGAGGCTGGGCCGCCATCTCAGCAATGGCGGCGCAGCGCCTCTCTGCAGCAGACAAGTGTGGGCCAAGCACATTCGGCGGTGGCTGCCTCTCTACCCGCCGCTGAGCCATATAGCGCAGCACAGCCTGCCTCAACGCCACCCAAGCTTGCGCCTCCAGCACCCTTACCTGCTACTCCAGCGGCCAAGCCATGCTCTTTGCTGGACGTGCTCAAGCGCTCGCCCAATGCCACTACCTTTGTGGAAGCAGCCACTGCCACCGGCATTGCTGCGTGAGTGGCCAGCCGAGAGCTGCAAATTTTCGCCCAACTATGCAAGGCGCTTTATGCTGCCCGTGCCCACTTGACCATGACCACACTCTTTGCTCCTGGGCTCCCCAGGCTGCTGGCCGAACCCACCGTCGAGGCTAACGTGTTTGTGCCCACCGACCGCGCATTCTCCAACCTGCTGCGTGTGCTGGGCCAGACCAAGGGCCAGCTGCTTTCGGAACAGGAGCGCTCCAACCTCCTCAAAGTGATGCAGGCAAGGGCATGGCATGATGGTGTATGCACAGGGCAGGTGCTCGCAGCAGGCAAGCCGCCCTTCTTGCTGACCTCCTTCCCAACAAATGCCTGCTTGCAGTATCACATTGTTCCCAACGTGGCGCTGTCCCTGGAGCAGCTGAAACTGCTTCCGTACCTCAGCCGCCTCACCACCCTCATGGATGGGCAGCCTCTCATGGTGGGCGCCGCCGCGTTGCCTGCACGGCAGGGCTCGCACGGCAGCATGCGCACCAACACACACCTGTGTT
>VIYQ01001791.1:0-24988 GCA_009928355.1 Chlorella sp. CH2018 | reverse complement strand
CCCCACAGTTGCCATCATGTCACTGCTGCCTCCAGCCCAAGCCCACCTTGTAGCCCTTGCTCTTCCGGCGGCCGCGGGCGCGCTCGAACTTGCGGCCCTTGCTGCGCACGTACGGCTTGGCGTGGGAGCCGGGCACACCTGCGCGGACACACACACAAGCAGGCAGAAGGGGAGGAGCCCAATGGTCAGCGATATGGGCAGCAGAACACGCGGCATCCGCTGCTGAGCGGCAGTGGAGGGACGGCCCAAAGTGCAGCCACAGCAGGTGACTGGCTGCAAGCGTTGGAAGCTCTGAGCGGGGCCGCGGGCGCACTGCTTCGCTGCCCTGGACAACAACAAGCCCCTGCCCAGGCTGCACGGCCCATGCACAGCAGCAGGGCTCACCGGGGGCGGGGCCAAAGTGCTTCACCGCCTCGCGGCTGTTCTTGGGGCCGCGCAGCAGCACGCAGTTGCTGCCGGTGGGCGCCACCAGCGCCAGCTGATCAAACGTCATGATCTCGCCGCCAGCCTGCGCGGGAGGATAGATGGGTGCAGGGCAGGTGCAGCGCATTTGGCGCAGGGAGGGCAGGGAGCACTGCCGAGGCGTTGCTTGACACGCAGCTGCAGATCAAGGCCAGGCATCTGTCTTGCCGCCGGCCTGCGGCAGCGGTGAGGGAGGGCGCCCCCGTGCTGGCACCATCCACACATCCGCCGTGCACAGCACACCCTCAGAAAGCTTGCGGCGTTCGGCAACAAAGCTTGCAAGCCCATAAGCCCACGCAGCAGCACCCTGGGTGAGCTTGCTCACCTTGAGGATGCGGGCGCGGGCGGTCTCGGTGACACGCAGCGCGCACACGCGCAGCTTGGGCACCTCGTACAGCCGCACATCGTCGGTGATGGTGCCGACCAGCACCGCGATCTTGCCGTCCTGGTGCAATGGAGGAGTGTGCGGGGGTTGGGAAGGAATGAGACGGCGTGCAGGGATGCGTGTGTGCTGTGCACTGAGTGCGGCAGCGGCGGCCACACATCTGCGCTGCCCACCTGCGCTGCTGCTGCCGCGCCCACTGCAGGAGAGCAGAAAGAAGCAGGATCACAGCACAGCCCAGCACCCACCTTGCCGGCCATGAACTTGGCGAGCTTGGACAGGCTGAGGGGCGGGCGGTTGGTCTTGCTCATGAACAGCCGCTTGAGCACGACCTTGTTGAAGTCGGACTCAGTGCGGCGCACCAGGAAGCGGTACAGCTGCGGGGCGGCACAGGGGGTGGGAGACGCAGGGCATTGAGCCATGCAGGTGAACCATTGGCTCGCTGGCGGCCCGGACGAGAGCGGCACGGCATGGGCAGCCTGCGTGCTGCAGCTGCTGCAGCCGTGTGCTGCCGGGCTCCGGCCGAGCTGCCGGGCTGCACACGGCACCGCCTTCCGGAAGTGCTGCAGGCCAGGCTGCGGCTCTGCCGTGCCGCAGCAGAAAGCAGGCAGCCCACAGCGGCACACATGGCTGTCGCTATGCCGTCGCCAGCGCAGGCTGCATGCGATGCAGCACAGCTGCGCTGCACCGCAATGGGCTGCCTCCAGGCTCCACTGCGCTGCATCTTGCTTTGCTGCGCCTGCTGCCGCCCAGCCAGCTGCCACCGCTCGCCGACGTTCGCCAGCCCGACCCGCCGCAGCTGCCTGCCCGCCGCTCCCACCACTTGGTGCGGCTGCCGAGGCTGCAGGCTGCCGTTGCCTGCCGCTGCCCTAGCTGGCAGCGTTGCAAGCATGCCGCACCCCTGCATGCACCACCCAGGCCCCACGCCACCAACTTCAAAACAAGGCAAGCAGGGCGCTGCCACACATGCACGCACACGCTCTCACCTTCACCAGCAGCTTGACATAGGGGTTCTCGCTCTTGGGAGCGGTGCGGTGCACCCGCTTGTTGCGGCCACCGGCGTTGAGGTCGATGCCCTGCATTGCGATGCATTGCATTCAAGCACCGGTGAATGGCTGAGCGGAGCCGAGCGCTCGCACGGCGGCGGCCGGGTCGGGGCAGGCGGCGGCACCCTGGCTGGCGGCTGGAAGCGCCGTGCAGGGCGCGGCTGCAGCCTATGGCGCGCCCCAGGCTGTCAGCCGCGCCGTGAGACGCTGGGGGCGTGCAGGGGCGCCGCCCGGCCCAGCATGTGGGGCTCGCGGCGGGCCCTGCACGCCTGACATGTGGCCCGAGCGGCTGCGCACGCGATGCCGCGCCCCCAGCCGCGCCGCCGGCGCGCAGAGCTGCCGGGCAGCGGCAGCATGGCGCCATCGCCCGCCCCGGCCGCCGGGGCGCGCTCCGTGGGCTGCTTCCGAGCCTGGCTGGCTGCTGGAGGGTGCCGGTCCGCCGCCAGCGCCCCACAGCGCCCGCAGGCAGCATGGCTCCCCGCCGCCCCTCGCCCCTCACCATTTCTGCTGCTCCCCCTCGTCCCTAAGGCCAATGAAAGAGGCAGGGGCAGGCCCGCCCGGCCGCAAGTGCGCCCCTGCTGCGCCCGCGTGCTGCGCTGCCCATTGTGCCGACCTGGCGCTTGCTGCGCCCCGATCGCGCGCGTGGCGCTGCCGCACGCTTGCACTGACGCTGTCGTCAGTCTGAGTCGCCCGTCTCGCCGGCCCGGCTGCCCCCTGCCCCGAGAGCAGCCGGTGGGCGTTTTCCCCTCTTTGGGCGGCACGGTGGAGTGCAGGTCGCTTCGGTGGATCATTCCCGATCGCACCCTGCTTGTTTCCGCTGCCCCGCCGCTGCTGCTGCCGCCGCCTGCCGCCTGCCGCTGTTTTGAAGCCTGCTGCTCGCGTCCCACTGCAGCCCTCCCGTTTCCTCGGCCCCAACCGCAGCCATGGCGGCGCACCTGCGCGAGTGCGCCAAGTTGGACCGGGAGCTGCGGGCCGCCGCGCAGAGCCGCACCATCTTTGACCCGGAAGTGCGGCGGCTGCGGGCCGCGCTGCGCGACCAGAGCGAGGCCGCGCTGCTGGACGACCTGCGGCTGTCGCAGGTGAGGAGGAGAGGCAGGAGTGTGCTCATGCATGTTCACACTGTGCGCAGCATTGAGCTGAGGAGGCATTCAAGTGGTTTGTCAATGTTGCCAAGCGGATCCGCAGCCCTGGTCGCCGCAGCGCTGCAGAAGCCGCTGGCGTGCACACCCCCGGCACAACCAAGCGCCCGGGCGTTTCACCAACCTATCAGACGGAATATCCACCCTAGCCCAGCTGCAAATGGGAACCTCGCCCTGGGGCCCAACTGGACGTTGGAAACTTCACGCTCCCCTGCAGAAGCACGACGTGGAGCAGCTGCTGTGGAAGGCGGTGTACTACCGGCCCATTGAGGAGTTCAGGTGAAACAATGGGTAGTAAACTGGTCTTGTTTAACGTTGCTTGACTGAATGCTGTGGAAGGCGGTGTGCTACTGGCCCATCAAGGAGTTCAGGTGACACAATGGCACGCCTGTTATTCAGTGCTGCGGGGCTGAATGCTACATGCTGGCCAGCCAGCCGAGTGGAGCGAAGCATCCCCGTCCTGTTGAGGAGGTTTGGCGCGCACTGGGTCGGTTGCGCTGTGACTCGTGTTGCCTGGGCGCGCATGCTGCGCCGCTCGGCCGCTCAGCATAGTACCTGCGCTGCCTGTGCTGCGCGCCGCAGGCGGCGCGTGAAGGCGGCAGAAGGCGAGCTTCGTGACAAGGTGGGGTATGCTGCTTGTGTTGCTTGCTTGCAAGCTGCTGTGTAGCTTGCCTGCCAGCCACCTGTTTGCGGTGGGCGCGCTGTGTCGATACAGTTTTTCCCAATCATTAAGCTCAGCCGGCGTGCTCTGCAGACCCAGCTGGCCTTCCATGTGTTTCTGGAGGAGTCCAGAGCCTTTGGGCATGTAAGATCCCTCCCAATCAATGATGTCATCTGCTGTATTCTGCAGACCAAGCTGGCCTTCCATGTGTTTCTGGAGGAGGCCAAAGCCTTCTACCTCACGCTGGCGGTCAAGCTGCAGCAGCGCTGGGGCGACGCCGGCTTGCCCGCGGGTGAGGCTTGGCATAAGGCCGTGTTGGTTTGTTGTTTCTGCTGCGTCTGCTGCCGTAGTGGTTGCTTCTGCTGCCGTCGCTGCCGCTACCCTTGCTGCTGCTGCCTCGCGGCCCTGAGGCTGCAGGGGCATGGCACAGCAGCTGTGGGCCATTACTCAAAGCCCGGCCCAACCCGCCCCACCCAATCACCCATGTTGCCAGCCCTGGCGGCGCAGCAGCTGCAGGCCATGGGGCGCGAGCTGCCCGCTGCTCTGCCGCCCGCAGCGCGCCGTGTGGACTGTGCAGCCTCGGTGCACCGCTGCCTGGTGTGCCTGGGCGACCTGTGCAGGTGAGGGTTGTTTCGTTTTACTGAATGCAAGTAAGGAGTGCGAATTCAGGCCCGTACTGTGCAGCCGCGGTGCACCGCAGCCTGGTGTGCCGGTGCAACCTGTGCCGGTGCGAAGGGGATTCCTGCCTCGGTACATACCGACTGAACGCCTGCCTCGGCCAGTGCATGCCCCACACTGAGCGGCGGCAGCACTGCAGCTGCAGTGCTGCTGGTCGTGGCCACTTGTCTGCCCATGCTTGCTCTTGACCCTGCGTGTGCCCTCACTGCTTACAATTCAGGTACCAAGCCAATGCGCTGCCGCCCGCCGAGCGCGACTGGGCGCAGTGCCGCCACTTTTACTCGCTGGCCGCCCGGGTGCACCCACAGGGTGAGTTGAGTGATAGGCTGGCGATTGCAGGCTTGCAACAGGCCGCGCATGGCAAGCAAGCAAGCAAGCAAGCAAGCAAGCAAGCAAGCAAGCAAGCAGGCAAACAAGCAAGCAAGCAAGCAAGCAAGCAAGCAAGCAAGCATTCAAGAGCCAGCATGGTTGCTCAGTCTCTGGCTGGATGGCTGCACAATCGACTCTTCTTAGCGACCACGTGCTGCGTTGCAGGCGGAAACGCGTACAACCAGCTCGCGGTGCTGGCCAGCTATGAGGGCGACGACCTGGCGGCTGCCTTTTACTACATCAGGTAAGACATTAGTTGAAGTTGAAACTGCTGAACTCCCGCTTGTGTATCTGTTCTGGCAACACCAAGTGCTGGCCAGCTACGAGGGTGACGACCTGGCGGCCGCCTTTTACTACATCAGGCGCGCTGTGCTGGGCGTGCTGTGGTTGCGATTGTGTTGCCCTTCCGCCTTCCCGCGCGCTGACCCCCCCGTTGCGCCCTCTGTGGCTGCAGGGCCCTGGCGGCAGGCACTCCCTTCTCTGTGGCCCGCGAAAATCTGGTCACCCACTTCGAGCAGAACCGGGCGGCGTGCGCCAAGCTGGTCGCGGCAGGGGGAGCGGGGGGCCCGGTGCCTCGGGGGCAGCGCCCTGCTAGCCAGGCAACTCGAGAACTTCGCACTAGGTGAGAGTTACACTCGCCGGATGGGACTTGCTGGCTGGCTTCGGTTCGCAGCCGCTTGGGTACCAACTGTCAACGGGCACACAGCCAGCGCGGCGGGGTTTTGGCTCTCCAAAGAGCCACACTGCGGCTACATTCCACCTTCGAAACCGCAGGTGCACGCGCCTGCTGGGCACGCTGCTGACGCGCGAAGAGCTGGATGCGTTCCCCACCCAGCTGGCCGCTGCTATGGCAGGCAAGTGCTGCTGTTTGTTGCAACCTGTCTTTGGCAGTGGCATCTCTTCTGCTGGGGTCCACTGCCTGGGCTGGAAGCTGTGCACCCCTGCCCTCTGGCTGCTTGATTGGCTGTCTCGGATTGCCCAGCCCCTCACTATAATCCTGCAGAACCCTCCAACCCAAACCCACACCGACACGTTTTCAAACCCTCCCACAACACAATTCCAAGCAGATCTTGCTGACCACCTGCAGCGGCTGCGGCACCAGGGTCGAAAGGCTGCAGAGGCCGCCGCTGCGGACGAGCAGGCTCCGCCACTGCTGGTGCAGCTGGCGGCTGTGGCCATCTACGCTGCGCATGCTTCGGCGGTACCGGCGGCCAGCGGCTCTGGCCAGCCCCCCAGCTTTGCGGCGGCGGTGCAGCAGCAGCGTGTGCGCAGCCTGAGCGTGCTGCTGCTGTTCACCCTCACATCCAAGCTTGCGGCCGCGGCAGCTGCGGCGGCCGAGACGGCGCCAGGCGGCCTGCAGGGCAGCGCTGCCGGCCTGCTGCTGCTACCTCCGCTGCGTGTGCTATTACTCTGGCTGAGCCGCGCTGGGCCCGACGTGCTGCTGCCACCACAGCAGGCACAGCAGGAGCCTGCTGACGTGGCGGCTGCACGGCAGCAGCTGTGGCAGGCGAGTGCAGCGCTGGTCGCCGCCCTGCGTTCCCAGCAGGAAGCATCAGCTGCCGCCCTTGCAACCGGCGATGCTCAGCAGGCGCAGCTGGCGCAGCAGGGCTCAGCGCTACTGCTGCCTGAAGACGCACAGCTGGCTGGTTTCACGCCGCTGGGACGGGCAGAGGCTAGCAGTGTGGGCACCAGCGGAGGCAGCGGCACAGCCAGCAGCTTGGCCTCGACAGTGATGCGCCGCAGGGAGGTGGCAAGCGGAGAGGCGGCGGCGTCAGAGCGGGTGCTGCGAGTGCTGCGGGATGCGGCAGCCATTGCGCGGGTGCTGGCAGAACACCGCGAGCCGCAAGTGCCAGCGGGCCTGGCGGCAGCACAGGCAGCTTTTGTTCAGGCAGCGCTGCCCGGCACACAGGTCGGGCAGCAGCAGCAGGTGGAGCGGCAGGCTAACGAGCAGCGGCAACGGCCGGAGCGGCAGCAACCGCCGCCGCCGCCGCCGCAGCCACAGCAGCAGCAGCAGCAGGGGTCAGAGCAGCAACAACAGCATCAGCAGCAGGTTAAGGAGAAGCAGCAAGAGGCGCAGCCAATGGAGGAAGACGAGTTGATAGAGGAGGAGGTGATTCTGTACGCCCCTCCCCCTCGGCCCGCCCGCTCGCCTGCGCCGGCAGCGGCGCCCGCTGCAGCCGCAGCACAGCAGGCGCATGCCCAGCAGCAGCAGCAAGTGGGTGTGCAGCCGCCCACTCGCGGTTCGGCTGCTGTGCCGGCGGCGGCAGCAGGGGCGTCGCCCCTGCACGCCCCAATGGTGGCACCACCAGCAGCAGCTGCGGCAGCGCTAGCAGAAGCACCCCAAGAAGCAGCTGCTTTTGCAGCAGCAGGTCCAATTGGGATGGACTTGGAAACTGAAGAGGCGCTGATGGCGCAGACTGTAGAGGTGGGTGGCAAACAAGCATGCTTGGTTGGCAGCCAGCGCAGGGGACCCGCTGCACGGCTTTGGGCTGGACAGGCGAGCTAGCTTAGGCCTTACAAGCTGGCTTGGCTTTAATGCAAGCTGGGCATGTGGTGGGCAGCGCGCAAGCGCGTTTGGTTTATTTTGTTTGCTCAGTAATTCCTGTTTTGTAAAAACAGAATTTATGTGTCGCTTCCTGGTGCAGGCGGTGGCAGGCAGCGTGCTTCCTGAGGACGACCGCCGCCCCTCCCCTCCGCTGCCGGCGCTTCAGACAGCCCTGGCGGGTGTGGCTGGCGCTGCTGCAGCCGGCGCCACTCCCCCGGATCAGCAGCAATCGTGGAATGCTGCAGCAGGGGGGGTGCAACCTGCAGTCGCCGTGCCGGAGGGAGGAGTGCAGCTGCCTCCTGCCTTCTTCAGCCTGTTAAGCGCAGCGCCCCAGCAGCAGCAGCAGCTGCCGGCGGCGGCGATGCAGGCAGCAGCAGCAGCAGTGGGCCAGCAACAGCCGGTGGCGGCTGGTCAGCCACCCATTGGCCAGGTTACCCCTGGCCCAGCAGGTTCGATCACCGGCAGCTTGCAAGCCCTGCCGCAGCAGGCGGCTGGCCTTCGTGCGCTGCTGTTTGGTGCAGGAGGCGGCGGCGGGCAGCCTGTACCCGCACCGCACATCTCCCCGCAGGCGCAGCAGCAGGTGCAGCAGCAGGCACAGCAGCAGCCTCAGACGTCGCATCCGCTGCAGCAGCAGCAGTTTGTAGCTCCAGCGGCATCCGCAGCTGGCCAGCCAGCCCTGCTGTCCAGTGCGACTCCCGCTGACCGGTGGGCGTGGATGGGCGCTTTTGGGGGCAGCACTGCTACCGCTGCCCCTCCCGCAGCACCCGCTGCAGCGCCCTCGGCACCAGCGCGGCAGCAGGCAGCGGGGCTGCCGCTGCCCATCCCACTGGGGCAGCATCCGGCAGGGTGGCAGCAGGCGCAGCAGCCGCAGTAACGGCAGCGGGACGCGGCCATGCTTTGTGCGGCAGCGTGCTGTATTGCGCTAGGCATGTGTCAATTAGTTGTGTCAATTGGTTTTGGTGAGCACAATGGAGCAGAGATTGTCCACTCAAGCTGACATGTGGTGGGGTGCTGGTGCTGCCCACAGCTCCTGACCGCAGACCCACCCAGCGGGCAACGTGTGGTGGGAAGGCACCGTGGCGCAGGCGACCTCACCACGTTGCGGATCAAGGCTCGGCATCATTGTGTGCCAATCCTTCGCACGTCCGTGACGTTCCTTCAGCATGCTCAGCGGCAGGGTTGCGCTCGTCACGGGCGGCTCCAGGGGTGAGCTGCGGCGACTTTGGCCGGCTGCTGGTGCCCCGACAGCCGGCCCGTGTGATGATCAGGCAGTCCATTTGACCGCGGGTCCTCCGAGGCGCCAGGCTGGGCTGCCTCAGCTGCTGCCGCCGCCGCCGCTGCTGCCGCCGCCTGGAGGCAGCCAGTCACCACCAGCAGGCGCCTGGTCTGTGTTAGCAGTTCCCATGCACTGCCCCCTCCCTCGCAGGTATCGGGGAGGCGGCCGCCCGACTGTTTTCCAAGGAGGGCGCCAGCGTGGTCATTGCGGATGTATTGGGGGAGCAGGCGCACAAGCTGGCGGCGGCAATCGGAGCGGACAAGGCCCTTGGCCAGGTGCGTGCATGCTTGCTCTCTTTGCCGCCTGTAGTGTCAAGCCATTACCGCTCCGTGCCATCGACGCACGCTGATCGTACGGTCAGCTGGGAGGCCCACAGGCGCTCAGGCTCAGGCGCCTTCACACATGCTCTTCAAACGTGCGCTCATCGATGGACCGTGATGTGGAGCGGGCCCCTCCTGCTACCCTGCACCGTCGTGCGACGCGCACCAACCACGCCGTTAGATTCACATCGTGCATGCGCCCCCTAATTTCATCGCAGGAGTGCGATGTCAGCCGCGAAGAGGATGTGGAGCGGGCGGTGCAGGCGGCGGTGGAGCGGTTTGGCGGGCTGGACATCATGGTCAACAATGCGGGTCAGTTGCGCTTGCTGTTAACCAGACCTGAGGAATGCCATGGCTTGCTGAGCTGAGCGACGCTGCAGTCGGAGTCTGTCAATGGCTGGCAACCTGCATTGGGGCGCGAGCCGGGGCGCATCGCAAGGTGATGTAAGCGGCTGTGCGGCGCAAGCGCGTCCGGCGCGTGCAATCCACCCCCCTGCCCGCAGGCATCGCTGGCCAGCTGAGCTGCCCCGAGGCCCTGCTTGAGAACCAGGACTTTGCCGAGTTCGACCGGCTGATCCAGGTGAGGGTGGCGAGGAGCTGTCGAAACTAGCAGGCAATTGAGCGCATCTTGGGTTCAGCTCAAGATTGCCCCCCAAGTTTGACCGGCTGATCCAGGTGAGCGTTGCGTTGACAAAAGCCACTACTTGAACGCTTGGTAAACTCAGTTCCTGCTCGAGGCCAAGAGATGTTGCCGAGTTTGACCGGCTGATCCAGGCGAGCTCTGCTGGGGACTAAAACCTTCCCCCCGGGTTTGACCGGCTGCTGCTGGCGAGGTTGCTTGCAGCAGCCGCTGCGGCAGCGCTGGCTGCGGCAGATGGCGTGGCGTGCTGGGGTGCTGGCCAAACTGCCCATGCCTCTGCTGGGTGCACCTTGCAACACGTGTCTGCAAAGTATCGGCCATGTACAGGCCAAAGCCCGCCCCGCCTTGAGCCCCCACAACCCTGTCATTCACATGCCGCCAACAGATCAACCTCCGGGGTGTGGCGCTGGGCATCAAGCACGCTGCTCGCGCCATGAAGGTGCGCACACGCACCTGCTGCTGCCGACATTGATGTCCTGCTGTCACATGTACTGCTGTAGCATGTAACAGCTGTTGGGTGGCGGCCTTTGCACTGGTGTACTTGCAAACGGCTGCCCATGCATGCAGCGCAGCGGGTGTCAACTGGGGTGCCTCCACGGCCAATGCCGCCCTCGCAGGGCAACCGCGACGCGGGGCGCCCCGGCGGCGGCGGCTGCATCATCAACGTTTCTTCGGTGGCTGGCCTGATTGTGAACGTCACTACCTTTGGAGACCCGGCGTTCATCTCTGCGGGTGGGGCGGCAAAGGACACCGCCGCCTGCATGGCAGAACCAATGGCTGGTTGTGTGCCCTGCTGACCACCTGGCGGCACCTTTATGCACTGTTCAGCAGACGTGCAGCCTACGTCGCGTGCCACCAATCATGCATGCAGCTGCGCCTGACGCTCAACTGGCTCTGCAGGCTACGGCTCCTCGCAGACCGCCTTCTTTCCTTCTTTCTTTCATTATTATCTGCCTCCCTGCAGGCTACGGCTCCTCCAAGGCGGGAGTGATTCAGCTGACCAAGGTGGCCGCCTGCGAGCTGGCGCCCTACCACATCCGCTGCAACGCCATTGCGCCAGGTGGGCAACGCTTCTCTGCATGCCGTGGACATTCGCTGCTTGAGTGTCGTGAGTTCTCTGCCGTATGGTAGCCCCAAACGGCGTTGCGCCCGGGTGAGCAAACGCTGCACTGCGATCAGATGGCAGGCAGGCCGACAGCGGCAGCCAGCTGGAAGCTACCAGCTTGGTAGTACCTGCACTTGCCGCCGCTGATGCCATCCCAGCACTCGCACTCCCAGCTTGCCTGTCTGCTCCCCCACACCACGTTGCAGGGTACGTTGCAACGCCGATGCTGAGCCAGGCAATCCTGGGAGACCTGGACAAGCCGCAAGAAGGTACGCCGCCATTACCTTGGTGCTCCCACCCTGCCCTACAGTTCTGCCTAAGCTGCCAAAAGGGCGTTGTCGTTCTCAAGCACTTCTACCGCCACAGCTCTCGCTGCTGTCCCACCGGCCGCTGAAGGCAGAGGCGCCGTCATCACATGCAACAATCTGCATTGCGGCCAGAAACGATCATCATTGCGGCCAGACCCCTGTTTCTCATGCTGACATGCTGCGTCACACACTGGATTCTGTTTGGCCCCGCAGACACCGAGGCAATCCTGGCGCAGACCTCACCGCTGCGCGGCGTGGCCATCACGCCACAGGCAAGTGGTGGTTGGGCCTGCTGCTGCTGGTGTGTTGATGCAGATGCCACGCGGCGTGCAGTGCATTAAGTAATGGCATGCGGGCCGTCAAGCAGCTGCCGGCATGCTGGCTGGCGTAGTGTGAGGCAACCGGCGTTCAACCAACCCTTCCATTTTAAGCAGGACATTGCCAACTCAATGCTCTACCTTGCCAGCGACATGGGGCGCTGCGTCAACGTGAGTGTGGCCAGGCGGGGGTTTCCTGCGGCTGTGCCTAAGTTCCCGTGCCATGCCTAGGCTAGCCATGCCATGCCATGCCATGCCATGCTGTGTCCACCGTATGCCATGCAGCGACATGCCATGTATATGCCACAGGGCAGCATCTGTGCCATGCCATGCTGAGCCTGCTTTGCCATGCCTTGCCATGCTGTGCCACGCCTTGCCGCCCACAGAACATTGGCACTGAGAGCCCCGGCCGCTGCCTGCCGCTGCCTGCCCCTGCCGCCTGCACTGATCTCCCCCATCCGCATGCAAACGGCTTAGCTCCATTGTTTACCGATCGTCCTGTGTCGCAGGGCACCACCCTGTCAGTGGACTGCGGCCTGGCAGCCGGGGTGGCAGGCTTTGTGCCAGCCATGAAGTCCAGTGGGCACGCCGACGCCGCCACAGCGCCGCCCGACGCGTGAGCGCCCGCTGCGGCAGCATGATGGCAGCAGCGGCTGGGCAGCATAGCAGCATGCTGGCGGAGTGGCTTCGGCAGCGTCAGCCTAGGTCTGAGCGATCCTCAAAGAGGTGCTGCGGCAACATTGCTGTGGCAACAGAATTGGGTGGCCACGTGCGAAGGCCTGAGCGGGGGGCGCCGCCGGCGGCGACAACTGTCTGTTCGGCTCCTAGTTCGCATGCATGCTCGTACTAATAGTTGATCAATGTGTAGGTGTAGGCTTGTGAAGTTAGCTTGTCAATCAGCCGTAACAAGGACGCAGCAAGGGCTTTGGATGAGGCGGGAGGCAGCGGGCGGCCTGCGGCACCCCCCTAGCCTGCTGCCCTGATCGCCCTGCAGCCACTACACGCTGCTGCACTGTGTCTCTGAGTGCTTGTGCAGCATCCAAACCCGCCCAGCCACCTCGCCTGCCCGCCCCACCCCGCGTCAACCTCGCCCTGCGGCCCCTGCCAGCCATGCGGGCCGCCCAGCTGCTGCTCACGGCCGCCCTGGTGGCAGCTGCGGCTGCTGCGGCTGCACCTGCTTCCGCCGCCGCCTCGGCCGCCGCCGCTGCCACAGCCGCTCCAGGCGCTGCTTGGGAGGCGCAGCTGCGGGCAGCCTGGAAGCTCTGGGCGGTTGCTGAGCAGGCGTCTTGGTACCATGCGCTCAACTCCACTGTCTTTCCGGCTCTGGACCTCTGGCCCGGCGCCTGCGATGCGCCAGCAGAGCGCATCCGAACGCAAGGCGGCTGCCGCGTGCACAGCCACCGGCCAGCGCCCAAGCATCCAGGCAGCGCGCCATTGTTCCTGCCAGCTGCGCTGCCCTGCAAGCTGCGGCTGCTGGGTTTGCTGGCGGACGTGCTGTTGGAGGCCAGCCAGCGCACAGGCAGCGGCCAGCTGGCCCCCTCACGCGGCATGGCGGCCAAGATGCACGCTGTGATTGGATACCTTCCAAACGCAGTCCGCACGGCCGTCTGCTTCTTGCAACTCAACTGCCCGAATGAAGCAGAGGTGAATGACTTGCGACACCAGCCGTGCCACACACTGCCGCTGTGGTACAATGCATCTGCGCCGCGAACCGCCGCTGTGCATGAGCGCCATGCAGTGCTGCTGCGGCTGTGCCGCTCACAGCTGCACCTGAGACGAGCAGCGGCGCTGCCCCGGCTGCAGGCAGCCTGGTAGCGTGAGCGGACTGGCGCTTGACATTCTCGCTCCGCCCGCTTCCACAACCCACGCCTCAGGGCGGCCTTTCTCTTCTGTTCCGTCTTTGCAGGGATACTTGGACATTCTTGCAGGGCTGGACCTTGGCTTGGAGTGGCGCGTATGGAATGCAACCATGCCAGCACAGCTTGAGGCGCTCGAGCAGCAACTGCAAGCCGAGGGCTGCTCCTCAGCGGCTGCAAGGCAGCTGTTATCAGCTCTGACGGCAGGGTATGGGGAGGCTGCAGAGCCCCCTGTTGCAGCGTACATTGCTGACCCGCTTGCCCTCGACGGCTGGCAGGCAGCGCTGCAGCTCAGGTGTGGATTCAATCCGGCAAGTTGCGGCAGCCCTGCGATTGCAGGTTGCAGGCAGTGCGCTGCAATTTGCGGTGCCGCCCGCACATGTTGGCTTCATGCAACCCTCCTGCTCCGCAGCGACCTGTGGGAGGAGGCACTGCTCATTGCCACTGGCACGGTTGGCAGCAGCGCAGCCGACATCTGGCCAACATGTGCTGCGCCATACTTTGCAACGGGTCGGGGCCGCATGTGCGCAGCCAGCAAGGCTGTCGCTGCTGAACGTCAGCTGAGGGACAGCAAGCCGGCGGTCAGCAGCAGCAGTGACGGATGTGTTGGTGGCAGTGGGAGCAGCCAAGGCAGCAGTGCCACTGGCGGCAGTGGAAGCAGCGCCGGCGGCAGCAGCTGGGCAGGCCTTCTGGGCAGCTGGGACGGCTTGCTGCGCGGCATGCTTCAGCCTTTGCATCCAGGGCGCTTGCTTCAGCGCTTTCAGCCAGACAACCTGCTGCAGCACTTCTGCGCAGGCCCCTTGCTGCGGCTCTGCCTATGGCTCGAATCCGTCAAGGCACGACTGCCGCACCTCGGCAGAACCAGCCACAGCGACGAGTGGTGGAGCGATCTAGATCCGTTGCCACCACCTGAGTCTGCGCATGAGGTCTTTGCGGCGTGGACCTTCCTGACTGCGTGCGGTTTGATCGTCCTTCTGATCGGCGTGAAAGGTGCGCTGCCGTTGCTGTTGCCGACTGGCCGGCTGCCTCTTCGCACTGCAGAGTGCTCCTGCCAAGCTGCTTTGCTGCCAGCTGGGCAGAGATCTCTCGTCCCTGCACACAACCTGCCAGCAGTCCTCATAAGACATGCTGTCCTGGTTGTGCATGCAAGTGTCTTCGCTCCCATGCTTCGCCGCCAGCGCGAGAGGGTCACTCTCCGGCGGCGCGTGAGCGCAGCACAGCAGGCGCAGCAGGCGAGGGCCGTGAAGGGGGCAAAGCCTGCATCACAGCTGACGACAGCAGCGGCGGGAGCAGCCTTGGCAACACCTGCCCAGCAGGGCGGCAGCAAGCGGCGGGCACAGCAGCCGAAACGGACAGGCAAGGCAGGGCGGCAGCCGGCCGGCAAGCGGGCACCACAGCAGACTTCATCCAGTGCTGTGCAGCCCTCAATTGGAGGCCGGTCGCTTACTGCTGCGCGTGCTTCGCAGCAGGCGCCACCTCGCACGCCAGTAGCTGGCAAGCCAGCAGCAGCAGCGGCACGACAAGCGGCTGGAGCGCAGCAGGCAGCACTGCGGGCTGGTGCATCCGCAGCTGTCAACAGCCCAGCACCTCCTGCCCCACCCAAGAAGGCTAAGAGCCGCACGCCGGCAACTGCCAAGCCAGCAGCAGTGACAGCTGCCACAGTGGTGCGCACAGATGCCCCAGCAGCAACAGCAGCGGATCCTACGCTGCCGTCTGCTGAGCTCGGCGCCCCAGTGCAGAAGGAGGAGGCACGATCGCAGCAACCACCCCAGCCACCCCAGCCTCTGCAGCGGCGCAAGGAGCATCCTAGCAGGAGCGGCCCCGCAGCTGTGCCTACTCCCCTGCCCCTGTTGCCGGTGGCGCAGCCGCCGCAGCCCGCAGCCTCAGCGGCCCATCCTCTGCCCCTGCCGCTGGCTCCGGCCCCGCAGCCCCTGCCGCCTGCACAGCCAGCAGCACCCACTGTCTCAGCCAGCTTCGTCGCGGCCCCTTTGCCCAGACGCAACAGCGGCAGCCTGCTGAGCAGCGGCAGCAGCGGTGGCATCAGCGGCAGCATGGCAACCACAGCGGCCTCAGCAGTCGGCTCTGCACCCGCTCAGCTGCACCCCGACCACGAGTGCTGCATTTGCCTGGAGCACCCGCGGGAGTGCCTGCTGGTGCCCTGCGGCCACCAGCCCTGCTGCCTGGCCTGCACCATTGCGCTGCTGGCGGCGCGGGCGGGCGGCGCCCCCCGCGCTGTGCCCGCTGTGCCGCCAGCCGGCTGAAACCTTCATCCGCCGCATGTTTACCTGAGGCATAAGTGACAGGCCGATGCAAAGGCTAGCAAATACTCTTGCAAGCCCTCCATCCTCCGGCGCAACCTCATGCCTCTTTCCCGCCCCGTCTCCCCTGCCTGCCTGCCAACCAGCCGCATCCTGGCAACCATGCGTGCCTACTACAGCTTTCATGTCTTGCTGCACCCGCCTGCTGTCCTCCCACGTCTCGTGCGTTGTTGAATGTGACAGAACGGCTGCATGTAACTAGCGCCTGCGGGTGCGGGCAGGCATCCTTACGTCCTGGTTACCAGCCCACCTGCTTAGGCCAGCATGCATCGCTTGAGCTTCAGCAGCTCGGTGACCTTGCACTACGGCAGGAGGGTGCAAAGCACAGCGTGGTGTTTAAGTGCGGCCGGAAGCACTGGTTGGGGTTCACCATGCAAGCTCTTGTGGTGACGCCATTACTCAACTCTTGTGTTGGAGTTCAGGCAGACTGTACAAGACTGTACAGAGATTCGCTCGCTGCAACCGTACATGCTCCCTGGACTTGGCAGCATCCGCCCTGGATGCGTTGTTGGCGGAGATTTCGGCTTGCGCCCTGATCGCAGGCTCTTGACTGTGATACAATCATATGAAGCCCCAGTGTTCTGGGCGGTTTCATATCATCACAGGTGCGGGGTCTAAGCAGAGGGCAAGGGCGGCGAGCGACACAGCCTTGCGAGTGCCGCGGCCGCCCGCTGAGCCTGCCGCCGCCACGAGCAGAGCTCATGCTGCACAAACGGTGTTGGTCGCGGCCTCATGCCTCGGTGCTTCACACTATGTCCCGCCCCTGCACCGCGGTGCAGTGCCCTGGGCGCAACGCGCTGCGGCCAGCGGTGCGGCTGGGGCCAGCCCACAGTGTGCCCCGCCTGCTTGGGCGACGGGAGGCAGCCCTCAGGGCGAGGCGAATCGGCTCTGCGCCTCAGCAGGCGCCTGGTGGTGGCAGTGGCGGCGACCCGCCGCCCAGCAGCGGCGGCAGCTTGTTGACGCCCCGTGGCGAGGTGCGAACCCCCGCTGGTTCGCGACAGCTCCGCCACTGCAGCCCCCAATGAGTGAAGCGCTGGGAGCACTGTAGCCTCTGCCTTTGATGCAGCCGCTGTCTTGCAGCCATCCTGCTGGCCCACACTGAATGCGTATGGTCCACCCGCTGCCACTTGCGCAGGAGCTCGTGAAGACCGTGGGCTCAGCAGTGACCACGGTGGCAGTGGTTGTCACCCTTGTCAGCTGGGGTGTCGGCCTGACCAGCAGCTTGGAAGAAATAAGAGCTGACATGCGGGAGATCAAGGCGGAGCTGCGGGAGGTGAAGGCGGGGCAGCAGACCCATTACATCTGGCTGATTGGCCTCACCGCCCTGGCTGCCTTCAATGCGATTGCCGAGGTCCTTTCCCCCCCTGACAGAACCTCAAAATGACCCTGCGGGCCACGCATACGCTGGTCAGACTTTTTTTTGAGCCCGACTCGGTCAGCGCCCGCTAACCCTGTACCCTGGGTGCACTGCACCTCTGCCTGCAGACGCATGCCCTGTACCTGCCTTGCCTTCTGTGTTCATGCCTGCCCCCTGCTGATCCGTCTTCCATCGTTGCCCTGGCTGTGAAGCCGGGCACCAGTCTGAGCCGATGTTTACCGTCCTTTTACCCATTTCATGGCTGCTACTTGTTCGAGCTCACAACACCTGCTGCCCCTCTGTCCCTCTCCCAGCCCAGCCCCCAATGTAGAGCGCCCTTTCTGATTGCTGCTTTGCCAGCTAGTGCAACCTTGCTGTAGTTAGCATGCGCCGGCCAGACTAGCGGCAGTGACAAAGGGGGCAGGCAACAGAGGGCGGCAGCAGAGGCCCAAGGTTTGTCTCAGGCGCGTTTCACTGCGTCCGTCTCAGGCTAGCAGTGTTGAGTGTGGGCAGGCGCTTGGTACAAGAGCTAGCCAGGACGGTCAATTGCAAGAACAGCACTGCAGACGCAGGCGCAGCGCCCAGTCACTGTCTCAGCCAGCTTCGTCGCGGCACCTTTGCCCAGACGCAACAGCGGCAGCCTGCTGAGCAGCGGCAGCAGCGGTGGCATCAGCGGCAGCATGGCAACCACAGCGGCCTCAGCAGTCGGCTCTGCACCCGCTCAGCTGCACCCCGACCACGAGTGCTGCATTTGCCTGGAGCACCCGCGGGAGTGCCTGCTGGTGCCCTGCGGCCACCAGCCCTGCTGCCTGGCCTGCACCATTGCGCTGCTGGCGGCGCGGGCGGGCGGCGCCCCCCGCGCTGTGCCCGCTGTGCCGCCAGCCGGCTGAAACCTTCATCCGCCGCATGTTTACCTGAGGCATAAGTGACAGGCCGATGCAAAGGCTAGCCCGATTCCAGTGTGCTGCATCCGCTGGGTCGACCCTATGCCTCCGCCCCGCCCTGTTTACTTACCTGCCTGCCTGCCAACCCCAGCGCGGCAGTCGTGCGTGTCACTGCTGCTTTGTGTCTCGCTGCACCCGCCTGCTGTCCTCCCACGTGTTGTTGAATGCGACCGACCATCAGCATGTATAACCAGCTAGCATGCTACAGCATGTGCGGGTGCAGCAGGGCAGCGCACCCAGTTTGCCTGCCCATGCAGCGGCGGCGGGCACAGCAGGCACAGCAGGGGGCAAAATCCGCCGATACAGCTCAAAGGCGGTCGTGCCGAGCTCGCGCAGTATTCTGTGTTGCCAGGAGCTGCTCACGCAACACTGCCCCGGCACGGGCCACAAACGCCTCGCGCAGCCAGGCCTGTACAGCCCTCAAATATGCGTGTGTCGACGCTGGCCTTCGCGATAAGCGGTAGTTTGGCCGTCGCGGGCAACATCATCGGTGCGCGCGGACTAGCGAGCACGCTCGCTAGCCGCCGCGGCGGCGCCGTCGGGGGGGCGGCGCCGTGGCGGCGGCGGCGCCAGTGGCGGTGCCCTCGGCGGGGCGTTCATGCGCAATTGTGCTTGCATGCACCGCTCGATTGCCCTTGAGACACGGCTATACCGAGTTGCCTTGCAGAACGCCTCAAATCAAGTCTAACATTTGCTGCCAGTACTGCTCCCCTGCGTACCGCCGCAGTGCTGGGCTCGGTGGCGGCGCTGCAGCAGTCGTGCAACTCGGGGTCCGGCAATGATGTCGCAACCAAGGTGAGCTTTCTGACAGCCAGTGCTCAGGCTGGAACAGGGCACAGCACATGCTGCAACACGGCGCAGGCCGCCGCCTGTCCTGTGGCAGCGCCCACCGTAGCAGGCGCCCCTACTTTCGCAACTGGCTGCCGTGCGAGGTTGCTGAGAAGCGGCTGCCCCTGCCCACCCGCCCCCACCCCACCTGCAGCTGGGCGGCGGGCTTGTGAGCTGCTCAGCCGCCATGAGCCTGTTCTGTAAGTCGGCGCTGGTGCACCCGCTGGCCCTGCTGTGCAGCATGCACAGCGCGCCAGCGGCACAGCACAGCGCACCAGCGGGAACAGGCGCAGCCCTCGTACTGCTCCTTTCTCCAGCCGGCATCGGTCCTGCTCAGCATGCATGTGCCCAAACCATGCTCAATTCCGGCCTTCATGCTGGCCGCAGGGCTCACCTGGGCGCTTCAGCTGCTGTTCCTGGGCTGCGTGGGAGCGGCGGCCGCCACTCACAGCATCCACACCTTCAAGTCCAGCCTGGCGGCGCAGGGTGCCGTGGTGGTGAGTTGTGTTGCGACCGTCTGGTGGGGGGAGCAGGCGCTGCTGCCCCGCTGTGTGCAACGTTGCAATCCTCGGGCTCGAACCAAGGTGCCTGAGTGTGGCAAGCGCCGCGGCATGCAAACTGCACCCAACCTGCTGCTGGGCCGGCCGCCGCCACTGCTCTCGTTCTTGCAGGTGGCTCTGGGGATCACGCAGTGCAGCGCCATCTACTTGTACCTCTTGGGAGTGCCTCATGTAAGCCGGCGCTGTTGCATTGTGTTGGAGGAAACGGGTCCTTCAAGCGGCCGCAGTGCTGGCGGGGGTTGAGGATGGGCCGCAGCGTGCATGCACTGCGTTGCGCCAGGCGGGCGGGGCGCGGCGGTCGGCGGCGGCCAATCATCGGGCCAACACTAACCTGCCTGCCACTCTCCCCTCGGCAGTCGTCGCCCGGCCACAACCGCGCCTGGGCCTACTTGATTGGCCAGGCGATCGCGCTGTGCGGCACCCTGTTCATGCTCATCACTGGAGACGCCATGTGAGGGTGGAATCGTGTGGCAATCTGGCTGCTCTTGCGGGTGCATGCCCAAAGAGGCCCGAACATTGGGCGCCCCCGCACTGCGTTCAAGCCTGCCCTGCCCAACTTGCAAGAGTCTTGCTTGACAAGCAACAATGTTCCCTCCCCTTCAAGGTACCGTGAAAACCGCATCGATGGCCGCGATGGCTTTGGTGGGTGGCTGCTTGTGCACTGCTCCCCGGCTGCTTCTGGGCAACCCAGCTGCTCCAGGGAAACCCAGTCACTGTGCTGTTTCTGCGGGCGGAAAGGCTGAGGAACAGCTTTGCACTGCACCCTGCTGCCCGCCCCTTGGCTGTGCAGTCACCTTCCGGCGCGGGCAGGCCAACGGTCAGGCTGGCAAGGGCGGGGAACAGGGGACCTCCGCCGCCACCGACGCCAGCTCCGGCCCTGCCGGTTGGGTGTTCTTGGCTTCTCTGTCTCTGGCTGTGGCTGGCAACATCATCGGTAAGCCGAGTGCTTGGATAGCAGCGTCCTCAGGCCGCCCTGACTGTGTGCTCTGTTCGTCCTCCGGGGCGCCGCCTGCTGCTGTGCATGAAACGGCGCGCACCTGGCGCATCGCCTGCCTTTGTGACGGCCGACGCGACACAAAGAAAGGAAGAGGTGGCCGAGGGCCAGGCCCCTCCCGCTACCAGAGCCAGCGACACACCATGCCGGCCTGCCCGCCCCCTGCTTGCAGTGCTGGGCGGCATCGGTTCAATGCAGAACAACTGCAATGCCGGCACCGCTCTGCAGGCCACCGAGGTACGAGCCAGTGCTTGCAAGCGGCTGGCTGGCTGGCTGCCTGACTGGCTGTGCACTCGGCTGTGCTATGTGGTCTCATGGTGCCGCTGTGTGTTCCGCCCATGTTTGCTGGCCTCACCCTGAGTGGGCCCCACTGCTCTGCGGCACTGTTCTTCTCTGTGTGCTGGCCTCACTCTGAGGCAGCATCACTGCTCTGCAGCACTGTCCTTCTCTGTGTGTAACCTCACCCCGAGTGGGCCCCACTGCTCTGCAGGATGCCCCGCACAGCTGCCATGCGGCCCTGTCCCTGCCCTGGTGAGCAAAGCGGCTGAGCGACCCCGCATTGCTGGCCGGGCCTACGCATGCCTCGTGGAATCGTCAGCATGCCGCTGGTTGGAGCCTGCAGCCGGCTGCGCATGCGCCGCCTGCTGCTGAGCGGCCTGCTGCTCTGCCGCTGCTGGCACCAATCAACCGCCTCCCTCCCCGCATGCCTCCTCACAGGACGATCTGGGCATTGCACTTGTGCTTCCTGGCTGTGACCGTCGTGGCGTACTTCATGAAGCAAGTCCATGCCTTCCGGGTGAGCCGCGATGCGCATCTTATCAACAGCTCTGTCTATAAGATCAACAGCTCTGTCGATCAGATGCAGTGAGCCGCCGCTGTTGATGTCACGGTGATGCGTGGTGCTGTCATCACACCTGCCGGCTGCGATCTTGCTTGTCCTCAGTAAAGCACGCCTTGCAAGCTGCCCCGCGCAAGCAGCGGCTGAGTTTGCTGTCAGATGCCCCCCTGCTCCTGTCCTCGGCACTTACTGGCACCTTCCTCAACCATGCAGGCCTCCCTGTGGGCCCTGGCGGCTGCGATCACGGGCGTCTCCTGCCTCCTGGCAAGTTTCAGCTGAGCACTGCAGCTGTGTGGCATGGTGGGGACCTCCAAATGCCTGGGCCACAGCTCAAGGGGAGCTCAGTCTGACCCAACCAACGGTACTGTTGCTGTGCGTGCTGCAGGCATATGACTGGTTCTTCCTGGTGTCGAGCGATGCGCCGGAGGTGAGGCTGTCCACAGTAACACAGCGATTTCTTCGCTGGGGGCATGCGCAGCCGCGGGGATTGCTGTGCAGCGGCCTCATGCGTGCACGTTGCCTTTGCGCCCGCTCATTGCTGGCACCGGTTGTCCAACCGGTCCCCATCTTGCGGCTACCGGTTCACCCTCCCACAGGCCCAGCCTCGCTCCAGTATCCAGGCCACGCTGGCTGGCTTCTGCATCATGAGCGCCGGCAACCTGCTGCTCATGCTGGTTGGCGACTTTGTGTGAGCGGAACAGCCGGCTGCGTGGGGTGCGGGCAAGCTGTGCGCCTGCCGCAGCTGCTGTGCATGCCTGCAAGGCGGCGCAGCTGGAGCACGGGACTCTGTACTGGCACACACGTAGCCTAGCTGCGGAGCCTCATCCCTATTTTATTCTTCCTCTCTCCCATCACTTTCTGTCCACCCTTCTCTTCCCACCACAGGTACCGTCTGAAGCACGTGGAGGGCGCTGACGGCTTTGTGAGCATGCGCCGGTGGGTGGCAGCTCCTCTTCACCAGCCAGCGCCGGCGCCGCTCAGCGCCCAGGGTGGCACAAGCCACTTGGTCGCACGGACCGAATCAGTTGGCCTAGGCTGCCAGCCTTGCAGTGCACGCATTTGCAACTGGAAACGAGTGCCGCTGCACCACTGCTCTGCAGGCCTGGAGCGTCCATCCAGGATGCCCCCTCCGGTGCGACCATCAGCCTGGACCTTAAGCGCCCCGTCGACTGGACCTTCATTGCATCGGTTGTGCTTGCATTCGCGGGCACCGTCATTGGTGCGTGGCGGCGGCAACCGCAGTGGAGGAGTGCACACTGTGCGCTTGCAGCCCGTGGGTCCCACCTTGCACGACTCCCCCCCTGCGCCTGCTGCCCTGCTGCCTGCCCACTTGCCGCCGGCCACCCCACCACATGCTCACCCCTGCCTGGTGCCCGCACCTGCCTGCAGCTCTGGGCGGCCTCGGCAGCGCACAGTCCTCCTGCTCCTCCGACTCGCTGTCCTACCAGGTGGGTCATGACCCTAAACACAATTTACATGAAAGCAACCGTGTGCAGGGGGAGATTCTGCTCTCTTCTGCTGCCCCGCAATGTGCATCACCTTAGACTCGTGCATGCTGCGGCGGCGCCACACGGACATGCTCCAACCGCGTTTCCCGCCCATGGGCATGCCCGTCACCCCAGGACTCGGGCGCACGCTGCAGCACCTGGATGAGCTTCTCATGGTAAGAGCATGCCTTGTTGGGAAAAGGGAGCATGGTCTGGCTCAGTCCGGCAGCTCTGGACGCCGAGGCTGCTGGCTCCGCAGTTTGCGCGGCTGGTGCCGCCGACCCTCGCGTCAGCTCAGCGCAGACTCCTTGCATACACTTCAGACACTTCGATGGCTTCCTATTGAGATTGGCAGGTCTCCCTGATGTGGCAAGGCTGGCCCTCTCTCAACCTTGCAGGTGGGCCCTGGCGCTCCAGATGGTGGTGCTGGCGTGCACGCTGGCAGCCTGGGGCACCTCCTACGTCCACTCCTTCAAGAACAGCCTGTGGAGCATGGCAGCAGTGGTCGCCTTCATGTGCATCCAATCCGCAAACCAGATCTACTTCTCCTGGCAGTGGAGCACCGTGAGCGGGGGCGGGGAGTCGTGTAGCACGCCGGGCAGCCCTGCTGCCCAGCTGCAAGCCGCTGCCGCCTGCTGCTGCGGTTGCTACAAGTCACCTGGAGTTGCAGCAAGCAACCAATGCGCCACGCATTCCCTACTCGCCACCCCGAACCTGCCCTGCGTGCTTACAAACGCCTTGCGTGCCGTGCCATTGCTGCAGGGCACCACCCACCGAGGCCTGGTGGTTGCGCTGTACGGCCTTGCCATCCTCATCTCTGGCAACTACTTGATGATGGGAACCGGCGATGCCCTGTGAGTTTCTTCTGCCCATGCACGGCCCTGCCCAGTGCTGAGAACGAGGACAGCCATGCGGTGCCCCGGATGCCTGCCACTGGCAGATGCACGCAATTGCATTGCTGCTGCGACACTGGTCAGCGTGCCAGCGCCGTGCCAGCGCTGTGACAGCAACCCCGATCTTCTGCTTCCCCTCCTCCTCTGTGAATCCAGGCACCAGCTGAAGCGTGAGGAGGGCGCCGACGGTTTCATCACCTTCCGCCGGTGAGTGGAGGCCGCCTCAGGCCCAGGCTGGTTGTACGTGCCCACCTGGTGCCCCACCTGGTGCACCCCGCCTTTGCATGCAACTCGGCCAGCTGTGCATTCCGCGGATTCGACTGCAATGCCGTCAACTGCATGCAACTTGTGGCAGCGACGGCAGTAACACCCTTCTTGGATGGTCAAATGGAAAAATCCATGCATGCTCCGTGCCGCAGGCCTGGCTACCCGGCACAGCCTGCCGCCGACTCCAAGTCGGCAGACAGCAAGGTGTGAGGCAGTTTCACTGCCAGCCGGTTGCGCAGCTACAATAGTCCGCCACCAAGCAACCAAACGGTAGCCGGCGCCAGCCAAGCACAGGCGTGGCGACCTGAATCAAACTGATGGAGGCGGGAGGAGGAAACTCACTCAACCTGGGGTACTTCATGGGCCACTGTTGCATCTTGTCGTCTCTTTCATGAAGCACAAGCCGATCAGCACATTGCGTTGCACAGGTACTGAGGCCCATGCGCCGATGTGCAACTTTCATTCATTCCGTTTCTGCACAGACAACTGCTTTGCCAAAACCATTTGCGTCCGCACCGGGGTTCCATTCCACACACCACACCCAGCCGTGCATGCACTCTGCACTCCGTGCATGCCTTCTGCACCATTGTTCTTTGTTCCCAACCATGCACTCAGTGTGCCCTGTTCTCAAGCAGTGTCCCTTGTGAGATCACCACCCTGGAAACTGGCAGCCGCTGGCCCGTGTGGTTACACCGAGCTGGACGGATGGTGGGCAGGGCAAGGCGCAGGCAGGAGGATAGCGGCAGGCACGGCACGGGGGCTCATGCCGGCCCCTTCAAAGCCCTGGCGCCTCCTTGCACCCTGTGCACCCTGCTGCTCGTCGCCGAGGCAACACCTCCAGCCCGCCCGCAACGCGTCCGGCCCTCCCCACGCTGCCAGCACCGCCTGGGCCAGCCTGCTCCCTGCGCCTACCTCTCACAACTTCGCCCCGCCTCTGCTGGCAGTCAGCGGCGGGCCGCCCGCGCCTCCAGGCTGAGCCGCGGCCGCCGCCGCCGCCCCAGGCCGCCGCCGCCGCCACACGGGCCAGAGCGCCCCGCACTGCCGATGGGGCAGCAGCCCAGCACGCCCAGCAAGGAGGAAACGAGGCTGGCGGAGCTGGAAGCCATGAAAGACCACGACCTCAATCTCTTGGACACCTGGCGGCAGCGTGCGTTTGCGGAACTGGCAGCCGGCATCCCTGCAGGCACTCCAGGCACTGCCTTGGCGGTGTATGACGCCGCTTTGGAGCATGGCAAACGATGCAGAAACGAGGAGGACGGCATCAGGGCGCACCTACGTGGGTGATGCTGCATGCATGAAGGTGCTGCCCGCTATGCCCACTGACCGTGTAGTGTGCCCATGCGCTGCTTGCTTGCTGACTTGGGCAGCTTGCCTGCGCCACGCAGCTGCACGCTTGTT
>VIYQ01001787.1:0-12290 GCA_009928355.1 Chlorella sp. CH2018 | reverse complement strand
GGGGGGCAAGGCAGGGCAGGAGGATGGGAGGAAGAGGGGTGGGGAGGGGAGCAGGTGCAGGTGCAGTGTACCGCATGATACGGAGATCTGCCTTTCGCTAAGAGACAGAGAGAGGCTCTCGTTCCACTCCGCCTCACCTCCGCGGTAGATGCCATCAATGGCGTCCAGCTGCTTGGGGATGCCCTGCGCGTGTGCAACAGCGGACGGGGCGCAATTAAACTGTAGCCAAGTACGTGGTTCAAGAGCCACACAGGCTCTCGGGGCGGCCACGCTTGCAGTACAAGAGTCATCAAGGCAGGGGCACCACTCACCATCCAGACAGCACCGCCGTGGACGTGCAGGTTGGTGATCTCTGGCTCTGCAGCAGGTTGGATTGATAGCAGTTGGCAGGAGGGGTGGTCGTGGTTGGCAGGGAAAAAAGGCTGGATTGTGGCCCAAGGACGCCCCAACTGCAGTCGTGGCAAGGGAAAGGTCTTCATACTGGCATGCCCACGGCTGACAGCCATGGCCAGGCAACTAAGCTGTAGGGGCTGGCTGCCCTGCCTGCCCTCAAGGCCTGCGGACCCAGGCACTCACGGACAAAGGGCAGGGGGACGGAGCCGTTGAAGGGCTTCTGCCACGCCCAGGTGTTGGTCTGTGCGTCGTACCAGGCCTCTGCGGCAGGGGGCATAGCATGCATGGTTGCAAGGGGTGGCCGGAGTCACATCTGTGGCAGAGGTTTGCATCCCTGATCTCCCACTGTGGCGTACAGCAGCTGGGCTTGTATCCCGCTGGCTGCGCTGCATGGCGTTTGTTTCAGGTGGAGTCAGGCAGCTGCGAGCAGCCTCCTGCAGCTCTCGAAACCCATTAATGCCGACCCTAGCTGGCTCACGGCTGGAGTTCTTGGTGGGCAGCGGGATGTTGTTCTTGAAGTTGACAGTCACACGCATGCCCTGCTTCACGCGGATGGTGGGGCCTGAAAACAGGTGGAGAAGGAAGGGGCTGGGTTGGCAAGCGGGCCGCACGCGGCTGCCGCGCAGGGTGTGCACTGGGGGGAATTGGGTGTCAATGATTTGGAGGGTTCCGAGCGGCGCATTGGCTGCAGCCCGTGGAGGCTGTGTGCGGCGCACCGTGCAGGTATGTGGTCTTGCGGCCCCAGCGGTCGACGCTCTGCAGAGCATTGATGGATCGTTAGGGAAGCGTTCTCGTGATACTGAGCCCAATTGCCAGGCACTCTCTGGAGTGAGGCATGCGGACAGCATTGGGCCAGGCGACATGCCCATGCGTGCCAGCAAACCAATGATGACTAAGCCCCTCAGTGGCCTGCCGCACCTTGTAAGCGAAGCCAGTGAAGTCGATCTTGGTCTGCTTGCCACGCCCAACCGGGCCCTGCATGTAAGGGGGTGGTGGAGGTGGGGTTGTTGAGCCGGCACCGAAGGGAACTCCTTCGGATCTTCCCAAGGTCAGGGCTCAGCGGCACCGCAGCCGCGGCGCCCCGGTGTTTCTAAGGGTTTAGGGTCCCACCGGCAATGCGGGAAGCTTACGTGGAAGCGCGCGGCACCCATCTCAATGTTGACGGTGGGCGTGAGGGTCTGTGGGCAGCGGAGCAGGAGGACGGGGTGTGAGTGGTGGGCGAGGTCCCGCTAGCGGCGTGCGCGGATGCGGGCAGGGCAAGGGCGCTGGTGTGCATGTGGCGGTGGTGCACGCCCAGCCCATGTGCCTAGCCGGGCAGAGGCACCTTGGGGTACAGAGTGTGGCGGCCTGGCAGGAGGTCAATGTCGACTTTGGGGCCATAGATGGGGACATCGTCCTGGGAAGGGGTGGTGGAGGGCGGGCGATGGAGCGGTCACATCCGATTTGCCACTTGTGGCCAGCGCGCGGTGGCACAAACCCGAAGCCGCACGGCTGCCAACGGCGCGCAACTCGTCCCCATTAGTTCAAGGAGCATGCCATGTTGCGCAGATGTGCAGGGGCAAAGGCAATGGAGCTCACCACGACGGCAGCTGGCTGCCGGGCAGCCGCGGCACCTGCGGACAGTGGCGGCGACGGCGGCGGTGGCCTTAGCTTTCAGATGGAGGTGCGGCAGGCCCGCCGTATTTCCGGCGCTCAGAGGAGGCTCAATTGGCCGGGACATGGATCGGCCAGTGGCCGCTTGACCGTCCCTACGCCCTAGGTGGGCCATGCCGGGCCGGCGGCTGCCCAATTGGCCCTTGCAGGCATGCCACTGGTCTCAAGCAGCATTTAAACAGCAGGGAGTGGCGGCGACTGCCCCGAACGCTGCACGGTGTGGCGGCACTGTTTGCGAACACTCACTGTGGCACAGGGCCGCGAGGGCCAGGATAGCGAGGAGCCGCATGGCGACCGGATGGTGCGAGAAACGAAAAGAATGCGGGTGATCGGGTGGTGGGCCCCCTCGTGCAGCGAGCAGGCTGCGTGGCCACCCACGTCACCAAGTCTGCTGGGCAGCATGTTGGGTCATCGGGTCGACTGGACATCCATACACGTTCAATTGGGCGTTGTGAGGGGCTGAGGAAAACGTGGGGGCGCCGCAGCGGACAGGGAGCAGGGTAGAGGCACTGGTGCTGTGCGGCACCGTTTGGCGGCAGCCACTGGCGCCGCATGCGACGGTGCAGCCCAGTAGCCTTGCATGGCGACTAGGCGCTGCCGGCAGCGAGCTCCTCCTGGCCTGGAAGCATACATGCTGTCTGCTGAAGACTTCTGCGACCAGCAACCCAACGGCGGAGCGCTGAAGAGCAAGCCCGGGCGGCAAGGCGGCGGCGGCGGAAGCATGCCCGCTTCGTACCCCCGGGCGGGACTGCAGCTTAGCTTGCTTATGTGAGGTTTGCAGCGGGCTGGCATGGTAGCATGCAGCCTGCAGGACAAAAATAGCATGTCAGACCCATGAATGAACACTCGTCAGGAAAACATGTAGGTACATAACTTCTTCGCAGAAACCTGTAGGGCTACAGCAGGGAGCGTCTGGCTTGCCCACGACAGCACGCCGCTCAGTGGCGCCCGCTGCCGCCGCGCGCCAGCCGGTGCTGCTGGTGCTGCTGGTGCTGGTGCTGCTGCGGTTGCGGCTGCTCCTCTGGCGAGGCAGTGCCGGGTGGGTCGGGTGTGGACCATTCCCCACGTGGCCGCCGGGTTGGTGACCGCTGCCGCAGGGAGCGGCGCACTCCAGAGGGTGACCCAGTGTCCTGGCCTGTGGCAGGGCAGCAGCGAGCAAGACGGAGTTGTTGTGAACCCCAGCCTCAGCAAGGGCAGAAGTGACACAGCTGGGTGGCCGCAGGCAAGTGTGGCTGCTGGGCAGCTCAGAGCACAGCCGCTGGCCTGGCTGCCGCCTTCTTCCGCCCTGTGGTGAAACCCAACGGCCCAGCCGCCCCGCTAAGCAGCCACCCAGCCCACCTGTAAGGCGCGGGGAGGGCATGTGCACCACATGGTAGTCTGGTGCATACTGCTGCAGCTGGGCAGCCACCGCCTGCTGCATAGCAGCGGCCGCCGCGTCGCCGGCGGCGGCAGCCACATGCTGCGTCGCCTGTGGCGCGCCGCCCGTCTGCTGCAGACGTGGGCTGCGCCGGCTGTTGCGTCCCGTGGCAATTGGGCGCAGGCGCTTGGGTAGGGGGATGACGTCTATGGCGTCTGCAGCCACGCCTTGGTCAGAGGACCACTTGCCAGCTGGTGGGTCAGAGGACCACTTGTCAGCTGGCATGGGCGGCTGGCTCGGCAGGGAGCGATCCCCCAGGGACCGGTCTTCCACCCGCTTGCGCTGGCTGCGGCGGAACAGCAGGAAGCCACCAGCCGCCACAGCCGCCGCACCAGCTGCACCCGCCGCAACAGCCACAATGATCAGGGTGGTGCCGCTTAGGCCGCTGCCGCTGTCGGTGCTGCCGCCGCCCGCCGTCGCATCAGCGGCAGCTGCAGCGCTGGGCGCCTCAGCAGAACAGTCGGCACAGGTCTGGACGGCGGTGGGCTTGCTGCCGCTGCTGCCACACTCGCTGTCTGCCAGCTCGCTGCCGGTACCGTCGTAGCAGGTGACGTTGCGGGTCTGCAGTTAGGTTTGGGAGGGAAGCCAGAGGGCGGTTCAGGGGAGCAGCGCACGTGCGGCTCAGCTTTGGCGGCAGGATTTAGGGCCTGCCATGCCAGCTTCCGGCTGCTAATACCCCCCACCCGCCGCCACCGCCACCCCGCGTCAGACCACCCGACCCACCTGCATACAGGTGGTCAGGCACTGCCCCCAGGGACCTAGCAGCCAGTAGCGGTCGGCCGCCCCCTCCACCTCAACCATGCCGAAGCCGCCGCTGGCAGCCGTGTCCACAGTGTGAGCGGCCGGCCCAACGGAGGCCACCTCGATGCTGGCAGACTGCAGGCTGGCTGGCGGCTGGGAGCCCTTGACTGTGGCGCCGCCCTCAGCGGTGATGCTGCGGGCGGAGAGGGGAGGGAGGTCGCGAGCGGTGAGTGAGGCGCAAGGCAGTGAAGTGGACTGGGCTGGTGTGCACACCGCATGGCTGGTGGGCGCGGCAGGCGGCAGCACAGACCATACAGCATCAGTTCTGCAGCGCCATGCATGCACACCTGATGGAGAACTGGCCCGAGGCGCCATTCACGCCATCCACCACAAAGGCGTACCCCACGCCCGCCTGGAGCACAGCCTGCGGGCAGAGAAGGGCCGAGGCACAAGTGCTGCTGCTTGTCCAGCATCGGAAACCGGACAGCAAACGAGTGAGTATGCCTGTCCGCGCACATTGCTACCGTGGCTCCCAGCCTGCTCAGCGCATGTCATGCAACCTAAACCCCTCCCCCGCAGCAGCGAGCTGTCCGTGCAAGGCGCCTGCCACCCCAAGCCTCCAACCCTGCCTCAACCCTGCCCAGCCCGCACAGCTTTTCCACCCACCGTCAGCGCAGGCAGCTTGCCGCACGCGTCGTTGGAGCATGCGGCCGCCTTGAGCGTGCCGCCGCCATCCACGCCCGCCAGCAGGTACAGGCGGGCATCAAAGGTGGACGCCAGGGCGGAGGAACCGCACAGGGAGGCAGTGACTGTCACGGTCTTGGTAGGCTTGAAGTAGTAGACCACATCCTGCAGCAGGATGGGATGGGGGGCAGTGCCAAGCACATGCATATCAACGGTGCAGGAGGGGAAGCAGACGGGACGGGGGCTGTGCAGACAGGCCGTGAAGGCTGGCAGCGAGGCTCTGTGAAAGAGCTTCAGAGGTGGTGGGCGCTCCCCGCAGCGGTGCCACACAAGTGCAGCCGTGCAGCCGCCCAGCAGCAGCACGGCCACCTCCCATCAGCAAGCAAGCGCATCCAATGTTCCATTCCCCAGCCTCAGATCTAATTGAGACAGTGGCCCCCTCGCTCACCGGTGCGCCGCCGTTGTCCCCCGCCTCGGTTGAGCCACACACCACAGAGAAGTTGTCGCCCAGCCCTGCTGTGCTGGCTGCATCGGTGAAGGGCAGCTGGCCCACAACCTTGGGGTAGGCCAGGGTGTCCCCCTTTCGGTCGGTCAGCGTCACAGCCACCTGTGCAGCGGAGGCGAGGGTTGCGATGGGTGGGCTAGTGGGTGGGCAGCAACGCGGCAGCTGTGCGCAGCAGTGCGTGCTACCTGAGAGTGCAACCGCCAGCCCGCCAGCCCGCCAGCAAGCCAGCCATCACACAGCCCAAGCTTGCAATTTCCTGGCCAACCCACCTCTGTGGCATCAAATTTGTTATCGGATGAGCTGCTCTTGAGAGTGACTTGCAGGGGCGAGCTGGCTGCACTGCCCCAGGGGCGCGCTGCACAGGGCAGGGGATGGGGGGGACGGATGAGGGGTGGGCTGCCGCCGGCGAGGGGCGAGGCGTCTCTTGCTGTGTGCCTTCGCACCCTGGCGTGACCTCTGCGGCGCAAACCAACCCACCAGAAGCATTGCGTGCGTGCATAGGGCTTCCATCCACATCAGCACCCTGCTCCCGCCCCCACCCCCTCGCTCACGAGTCAGGGTGACCGTCTGGGCCTCCTGCCAGTCGCTTTTAGTGAAGCTCAGTGAAGAGGGCGACAGGCTGGCGCGGCTCGAGTCTGCGGGGCATGGAACAGGGGGCGGCGAGGAGGCAGGTTGGCAGAAGAGTGGTCACATGAAATGGACGGTGGGCTGCTTGCATCACGCCTTCCAGGGCGACATCAGTGAAGCTCGCCGTCTTGCCGCTTCTCCAACCAACAAGGTATATGGTGCTGCCCATGCCAGCCAAGCCGCCTTTCTCCCATATACAGCCCAGCTGTTGGGCACCCGCTTTGAGTGCGTCCACTCACCAACCGACAGGCCCATGACGACGTTTGCAGACGGCTGATGGCTGAGCGCAACCTTGAACTTGTACGGCCCCGCCGCAGCAGAGCTGATGGGGCCCAGGGTGGAGGGGTTGACAGAGATGGGGGGCGCCAGCGTGTTTTGCAGGAGCAGGTTGGGGCTGTCACTCTACGGCAGGGGTGGGAGGGAGCAGGGGCGGAGGGGTCGGGACATCTCCTGTTCAAAGGGCATGCGCCCGCCTGCCGCCTGCACCCGCCGCCTGCCCTGCACAGACACAGCCCAATGGAGCGACTAGGGACAAAGACACGTCGCCGCTTCACGAGCGAATCACAGCCAGGCACCGCACCTTGTCCCAGCTGGCAAAGCTGCTGGTGGGCACCTCGCTCAGCTTGCCCTTGGCTGCCGAGGCCGCCAGCAGCTGGCTCATGTCGGCGGGGGAGGTGCGGGTGGAGTTTTGCAGGATCAGCGCAATGACGCCCGCCACAAAGGGCACCGCCTGTGAGGTGCCGGTGCGCAGCCTGGGGGAGAGGGAGGGGGAGAGAAGGTGAGGCGGAATATGAGGCCAAGGGGGAACATGAGGAGGGATGACAGACGTCGGGTGGGCGAGTGTCGAATGCCGACTCGGGCTGGCAGGGCGGCTTGCTGGCAGGGCGACTCGCTGTGTGCGGGCCTGTAGTGAGCCCTGCTGTTCATTGCATGTCCAACTGAGCACCAGCCCTGCTGCGCATCATGGTTTCATGATGCGCTCCCCGCTCAGGTTGAGCTCTCCCCACTCACTGCTGCGCAGTGTCGGAGGTGGCGGCGGCTGACAGGATGTCTGTGCCCGGCGCAAACAGGTCCACGCACTCGCCATAATTGGAGCCCTTGCCTGTGAAGAATGGAGGCAGGGAGCTTTGTGGGGTGACAGGGGCCGGCGGGCTGCAGGTGGTGATGGGGCCCACCCTTGGCTGCGCCTGCAGGCAGCAGGCCGCCCTGCCTCGGTGCGGGTCGCCCACCGGCGCACCTGCGCCCAGCCACCCACCCACCTCTCCCATTCCAGCTGGTCTGCCTACCAACTACCCGCTCACTCAGAGCCAGCAGCTCATTCAGCCACCCGTCACCCACGCACCCTTGGCCAGCCAGAGGCGCCGATCCTGCTCGTCAGTGGCGCCCACAGTCACTGCAGAGGCCTCACGTGCGGGGCTGGTGTCGCAGGCAGCCATGTCCTCGTTGCCTGCAGTGAAGCAGTTGAATTGGGACTGGCTGTTGAAGCAATGGAAGGGCCACAACAGGATGGGGCTTGCCAGCACATGGGAACAAGCATGGCCGACCGACTCCACGAAACTTAGCTGGCTCCCCGAACGCAGCAAGCAGGGTGGTAGTGCATCAACCAATCAGTGGCCTCCAGCACATGATGCATCTTCCCTCCATAACACTCAATAGATAATGCCATTCAATGGCAGCCAGGCTCACCTGCGGCCACCACCACATGGATACCGGCCTGGGTCACCGCCCGCACCGCCTCATCCAGCTGCAGCTGCACCTCGCCTGCAGCGTTCAGACCGTGGATTGGAAAGGGGCAGTGTGTAAGCTTGAAGGTACTGGCCAGGTGCCAGGTGCTGTCGGCCAGAAAGATGGCAGAGGGCATGTACCTGCTGTTGACCAGTTGACTGCGACTCCTGGGCTTGTGGTGACGACAACAGCACTCAGGCGCAGCACATCATGCTGATGCTGAAACACAGCAGCTGCACCAGCCAGCAGCGCCCACCAAAGGCAATAATAATTCGCACCTCCCAGGCTCATGGTGATGACGGCCGGGCGCTGAGCATTGGCGGTCAGCCAGTCCAGGGCCGACAGCACATCAGACACTGCGGAGCGGCAGCAAATCACACAGCACGTCTTGAGCAATGAACGTCGGTCCAATAAAGTCAGTGAAACAGTTGGGTGCACACCACATCCATGCCATGCCATGCCATGCAATGCAATGCCAACGCCATGCCATGCCATGCCATGCCCTGCCCTGCCCTGCCCTGCCCTGCCCTGCCCTGCCAATGCCATGCCCTGCCATGCAATGCATGCTCTAACTGGCACAGCACATGGGAACCTCTTGCACTCCCTCCCTGTCACCTGCGCCGCTGCCCTCACAGTCCAGGATGCGCACAGCGTGCAGCTTGGCGCCGGGGGCCACGCCAAAAGTGAGGCCGCCCACCGCCGCCGCCACATGGGTGCCGTGTCCCTCGCAGTCTGCTTGGAGGGCGGGGAGGGTTGCAGAGAAGGTCAGTTTGCGTGGCTGCAACACCACAGGCAGTCAAGTTGCGGAATTGGGTGCGGATGCGGCATGAATCTGCCGCCACCATGCAGCCGCAAGTGGTGGAGGCCCCCTGGTACGACCGCTGACCAGCACCTAGCAGCTAGCCAGCAGCCGTAAGCCAGCCTAGCCCAGCCTAGGCACCCTTAGCCAACTCTCACCCTGGCCTTTGAGGGAAGCATCCAGCGAGGGTGCTGCAAACACCTCGTCTGCCCGGCTGCCGGCCTGGCCGTCGCTGTACTTGAACTCCTCATGGGAAGTGCGGATGCCCTGTGGGCGGGGCGAGGAGGGGCACACGAGTTGCTGCGGGTTGCATTGCATGTCCAGCCTTGCAGCCATGCCAGTTGTACTGCGCTGCAGCACATGGCACAGGGCACTGCCATGGCCCGATGCAACAGCGCACACGCGCAGGAAGCTTGGCATGCCTCCAACGCACACATCCCCGGCAGCGCCCACTGCGTCCATGATGTACATGTGCTCCCAATGCAGTGCAGGAGCGTTGGGTTCACGGACATGAACAGGGCCTGCTCACCGTGTCCATGATGTAGACGTGCACGCCCGCGCCATTGTTCCATGCCTTGTACTGCCCATCCAGCGGCAGCGAGGCCTGGTCGATGCGGTCCAGGCCCCACCTGCGCAGCAGCACGCCGCCAGCAGCGGGCCAGGGGTCAGCAGCCGCAAAGGGGGCGCGTACGCGGCAGCTTGCTGTCATCACAGGCCGCTTGCATGCATCGACAGCAGCATCATGCCAGCAGCGGCGGTGAGAGGCGGGCGGCATCCCCACACTCCCGCCACCTCACCTGCCAGAATCCAGGCTGGCCTCGCTCACAGCCTCCACAATGCTGGCCGCGTCCACAGCGCTGCTGCTGCTGCTAGCCTTGCTGCTGGCCTTGCTGCTCCTGCTGCCCGCAATGCGGTAGGTTGGGTCTGCTGGGCTGCTGGGCAGCCAGACCTTGCTGTCGGGTGCGACGCTCTCCAGGTCGTCGCCATAAGCATCCAGGAAACGAGCCAGCTGGGAGCGGGAGAAGCGCGCGGCAAAGCCGCGCAGCGCGCTGCCATACCGGTGCGTGCATGAGGCATTGAAGCGGCCGACAGCAGTGCCTTCGCCCTCGGCACATGCCTCCTTGGACAGCAGCGCGCTGCCGCTGCCAGCGGCAGCCGCTGCGGCTGCCCTCTTCCACACAGCAATCCACTGCTCCTCCTGGCTGTCCGCAGCAGCGGCAGCCGCAGCGGCGGCTGAGGTGGCGCCCACAGACTGCACCCCCACCCGGCTGGGGTCGACCGCTACCGTGGTGGTGTCCGTGCTGCTGGGGCTGCAGCCGGGAGGGGTGGGGGAGAAGAGTTGGAATGTAAAGAGGCAAGGGGCGGCGGTCGGGGGTCCCCGCTCACGACGGCGGTACCATTGGCAGCACGGACAGGGAGGCGCAGAGGGCGGTTCCGGGTGCGGGCAAGCAGTCTTATGATCTGAGCACCTCCCTCACCTGCACTTTCCCAGGATGGACACGCGCGTGGCGTGTCGCTGCAGCTCTGGCAGCTGGCTGCAGGGGACGCGGGTGCCTGCTGCCGCGCTCGTGCCGGCGGCGGCAGCGGTGGCGCTGCTCTGCAGACTGCCGGCGCACAGCACCGCCAGCAGCAGGGCTGCGGCGCTCGCGGGGCGCGGCATGGCTGCCCTGGGAGCGCGGCGGTTGCCGGCCGATGGCAGATGCTAGTGCGGCGGGCGGGGAGCCACACTGGGGTCGAGAGCCGTAAATCTGGGCACGAGCAGTCTGCTGGGACGGTTTACGGCAGTCGGCGGCGCGGCCGAGGCTCACGCGCCGCGCTGCGAGACAGCGCCAACCCTCGTCGCGGGCCCAGGGCTCGCTGGCTGGTGGAACTACCGCCCACTAGCGCGCCATTGCATTTGTGAGGGACGCGCCAGAGGCCAGCTGCGGGCCGGCACAGCAGCGCTCAGCAGGCGCCGCGGCGGACGGCGCCGGCGCACGTTGCATGTCACACTGCCGGCAAGCTCTTGTGGAGAGCTGCTGCCGCAGTGCAGACTACAAAGCTGCTGAGCGTACTCGTTCCAGCCAGTTGAGCGCACGCAGCCTTGGCTGATCACCACAGCAGCGTTTGCTGCAGGTGCTGTCGTGGTGGTTTGGGGCCTCAGGATGGGTTGCAGGGGTCGGGCAGACAAATACACTTGGAGCGCAAGTACAGCAGGGTACAAAGAGGGCTCACAAAACAGGCCACAGGCAGTTTGGCTAGAAGTATCGCTGGAACTTGCTCTTCTTCTTGGCCGGCCCCCGCTCACCCTCATCCTGCCCTCGCCGCCCCTGCTTCCTGCCGCCGCCGCCGTCGCCGCCGTGCTGCCTGTCGCCGCCATGCTGCTTCCCTCCGCCGCCGGCGCCGTGCTGCTTGCCGCCGTGCTGCTTGCCGCCACGGTCCTTGCCGCCGCCGTGCTGCTTGCGCGTGTAGTTGGCGCCGCCGCCGGCATCAAAGTAGCGTCCCGCTCCGCTGCTCACGCTCTTGTTCTGCTCCGCCCCCCGCTTCTTGTGCAGCGCGGCCGCCATGCCTTCATCCGTAATGACCACTCCCTCTGGGTTCTGCTCGGCGGCAGCCAGGGCCTCTGCCGCCTCCGCCGCCTTGCGCCGCTTCTCGGCCTCGGTGTTGAAGCCGCCAAAGCTGATGCGGCCGCCGCCGGCCGCCTCCAGCGGCGGAGGATCGCCCTCTGCCAGCACCACGCAGCGAGTGCGGGCACCCTCAACCACCCAGTGTGCCTGCGAGGGGGCGGCAGGGCAGGACAGGCGGCAGCAGTCTTGACAGGAGCTTGGGCGGTGTGAATGAGCGCAGCTCGCTGCTGCAGGTTGAGTGCTGTAAAATCATTGCACAGCAGGATGTCTCCCTGCTGCCTCGCGGGACCACAGCTGTTGGTCGACAGCACTCTCAGCTAGATGAGCAGCCCTGCTTAGCTTTGCGCCACTTGCCTCTGCTTCGCGCTCCTCTGCCACCGCCTCCGCCGCCGCCTTCTCCTCCTTCTCCCGCCCCCGCTGCATGAACTTAAGCCCCATCACCCGGCTGCTGAGCACCGGCTTGCCGCCCGACATGGCGGCAGGTGGTGTGGGCGGAGCTCCTGGCTGCGGCAGGCTGCGTGGGGGCAGGAGAGAAGGAGTGGGCAGCGGCGGCAGCGGCGGCGGCGGCTGGCGGCAGCGTGTTGGCATGCTCCCGAGGCGGTGGCTGTCGATTTTCGTGCTCCGGCAACCTTCGACATGTTTCCCACGCAGCAAGGGGGCCTGCACTTGCCTGTACGGGGCGCGGGCGCGGCGCTTGACGCTTGGGGGCTGTTTGGAGGGCAACAAGCGTCCTCAACTGGTTCTTCAACTTGTCCGATGCGCCAGAAACATGCATGCGGCGGCTCAGGGCCCTCCCCTCCTCTGCATTGTCGCTTGCGTGGCGGCAAGGGCGGCCGATGGGCCCGCTGGGCGCGATCACGCGCAGTTGTAACCCTCGGCGTGCGGATCGAGGAGTACTGGCCCCAACGGAGCCCGCCTGCGGCCTCCAGCGATGCTCTAGTCCTCCCGCGGCGCTCCCAAGCCACGAGGCTGTGCCGACATGTCGGAGACGAAGCGCCTGAAGCGCCAGGCGCGCGAAGGTGAGCCTTGGAGCCGCTGGGCGGGAGGGCGGGGCCCGACATGGCTGCTGGTAGCCGTCTCGCCGCCTGCTGACGCACCCTCTACCCAGGCATGTCTCACCCAGCATGCAGCAGCGCCCCC
>VIYQ01001785.1:0-14652 GCA_009928355.1 Chlorella sp. CH2018 | reverse complement strand
GGGGGGAGGACAAGGGAAGTGGGCCAAAAGGGGTCGCAGGCACGGAAAGCGGCCTTGCTATGCTGACATCTGCCCGCCATGGATCACTGGCAAGCCCAGCACATCTGCAGCGCGCCAGTGGCGCATGCCGTCTGCTGCCGCTGGTGGTACAACCGCTCACAGAATCGTGGCGAGTCCGCTGCCCTCCAGGTCACGGTCGCGTGGCAGCATAGGCACGGTGCGCAGCTGCAGGCAGCCAGAGGGGAGGCAAGGGGCAACAGTCTGTGGGCCCATGCAGCCAAATGCAGGTAGCCGCAGGCTGGCGCTGACGTCCCTGTCCCCAGCCGCAATCTCCTCCCCACTTGGGTCAGCGAGCGTGCTCAGCACCGCACTGCAGCAGCTGGTGCGGCAATGGCAGCGCCACACGCCGCACAACAGCCCGCCGCAAGTTCGGGCCCGCGCTGCCGCACCTGGGGGCTGTGCTTCAGGGCCAGATCGTATCCAAAGTGGGGGATCGGATTGTAGTACCTGCGTGTGAGAGTGTGTGGCAGGGGTGCGTGTGAGAGCGTCGCAGGGATTGCAGAGCAAGACGAGCGAACGACCAGTTCGGTGTGGTTGGGAGAGTGCAGCGGCAGCAAGCTGCTCATGAGCATACACTGCCATGCAGGCATGGCGCCCACCGTCCAACGGATGTGGCTGCTGCTGCGCAGCAACAACCGTGCGTGCAGCAACCACATCAGGCCACAGCACCAACAGCTGCAGCAGACGTAGCAGCAATACACGCAGCACAAAGACGGGGCTCACGTGTCCATCTGTTCTGTCACATCCCAGTGCTCGCCTGCAGGCGGGCGCAAGGAAGGGCCAAAAGGATGGGCGCGAATGAGCGGCCATGCGGTGGGCAGGCACATGCGCGCGTGCATTCAGCCGCAACAGTTGCAGGTTGTGTCGGGCAAGCGCACAAACACCGCCAGGCAAGCACACCCCTCTCAAGGCGTACACAGCATCACACCATGAAACCCACTGCTGCTGCCAAACTTCTTCACAACGCGCCAGTGCTCACACGCCGTCACACCTGTCACACCCGGCCCAGCCGCCCCACCCACCCGTGGTGCTGTTGCCAAACTTCTGCACATAGCCGTCACCCATGTGGTTCTCGCCCCACCACCGGTTGTACCGCTCGCCGGCGGTGGACACGCTCCACGTCTCGCCCTGCAGCAACACAACACACAACGGGAGCCAGTTGCAGGCGGCGTTTCACGCTCCTCAACATTGGGCTGCCTGGCTGCTCCCACTGTGGCAAAGGGATTGCCCAGGGCTTGCCCCTCAATGCCCACTTGATCCTCACCTGCTTGGTTCCACGGCCATCCCTGCCAGCTGCCCTCCCCGCCTTCCCCCTTGCTCTCTGCTTCCCGCCGCCAGGCAAAGAGCAAACAGCAGCTCAGCAACCCGCCTGCTTGGTGCCGCGCCCGTCCTTGAAGTTCTCCTCCCACTTGTCGCCCCACTCCTCCTTGGCGCCGCCCAGGTGCATGCGCTCCGCCCACTTGTCGGTCCACTTGATGCAGCCACCTGATCAGGATGTGGGGGAGAGGTGGGAGGAGTGAGACAGCGCCCCCACTGCATGCGGGGCGCATTCAGGAGCAGGCCAAGCAGCTGCTGTGCATGCACACGGGTTGGAGGCCGCAGGCGGGACAGCGGCAGGCAGCGCAGCTGATGTGAGCACCAGCTGACGGCAGCAGACGGGACAGCGCATCAGAACAGCGCCGCACAGCGCAGCGCAGCGCAGCACGCACCTGCGCCGTCGTAGCTCTCGCCCCACTTTTCATGCCAGATGTCGCTGCCCTCGCGGCCCCACTTCTCCGCCCACTTCTCCGCCCGCCCCGCGCTCCAATACTTCTCGCCCCACTTCTCCTCCCATTCGTTGCCCTGCGTACCAGGGGCAAGCACAGGGGTGTCAGTGGGGACCAGACCGCCCAGCAGCAGCACCCGAAGCAAGCAAAGCAGAGCAGCAACCAGTTCACCAGGGAAGCCCCTGACTTCTGTCGATCTTGCTCCCTGACCAAGCACTCACCTTGCCCGCTCACCAGCGAACCAATGTGCAGTTGAGCACAGCACATGCAGACCCCTGCTCCACCCACCTTTGCAGCCTTGGCCCACTTGTGCGCGGTTCGCTCCACCATTGGCTGCGCGTTGGACTCATCAAAGGCAATTGTCTCCCGCCAAGTCTCCCGCCATGCGTCGCCTGCAGCACAGCGCGGCAGCATTGTGCTGAGCTCAGTTCGCAACACAACATGCAGCAGGCTGGGTGGGACGCTGAGGTTGGCAGCAAGGTGCACAGCAAGCAGGCCAGCAACACGCTCGGGGTGGAGCAGCAGGCACCGCAGAGCAGGCACAGCAGGCAGCAGCACAGCAGAGCAGGCAGCAGCGCAGCAGGCAGCAGCACAGCAGAGCAGGCACAGCAGGTGCACCCCGTGCGCTGGACCCAATGCAATCAAACAACCACAGCAGGCGCAGCAGGCGCACCGCGCGCGTTGCAGCCCCACTTCTCCGCCCCCATCTCCTTCATGCCTTTCCAGTCGCTGACCTCCCACCACTTTTCGTACCACTGCAGGTCCCAAAACAAACGGGCGGCCGGGTCAGGGTGCGGGTATAAGTGGACCGCCCAGTTGGGCAGGCACGATGCCTTGGCAGCTGTTGCAGGGGCATACGGACAAGCAACCCAAGGGCAGCAGAGTGGCAGGCGCGTGCACCCCGCACGCCACCACCAAACGCTTTGCAAGCCCTGCCAAGTTGCAACCAACCCACCACCTCAACCCACCCACTGCTCACCTGCACGGCGCCCGTCTCGTCGCAGCCGCGCACCTCGGTCCAGCGGTACCAATAGCCGTGTGCACCCACCTCCTCCCCAGACCGCCGTTCCCAGTTGCCTGCAGGTGGGCAGGGCAGGAGGGGGATGCAGATGGCAGGAGACGTGTTTGGACCGGCAGATGGGCAGTGGGGAAGCAGATGCAGTGTGAAGCGACGGCTGCGTGACCTGCCGTGGGCTGCCACGGCTGCGCTGGGGATGCAGTGTGACTAGAACACCTGTGTAACTCAACGTGCTGCCCAAGGCAACATCCCGCAATTGCAGCACACACCCATGCTGCCCTCCCAGCAGGCGCTCCCTCACACCCCACCCCGAACACGCACCTTCCGGCGCGGTGGCAGGCACCGCCGCCTCTGCCTCCGCGGCGGTGGCCTCCTCCGTCTCTGCTGCGGCTGCCACCTCAGCTTCACTGGGCTGGAAGTAGAGCTGCATGTTGGCTGGGAAGATGGAGGGCCCAGCCGCCTCTGGCGTCTCTGGGGGCGCAAACTCAAGGGTAGATGGCCCCGCGGGACGGTCCAACATGGCCACCTGCCGTGGCACATGGGAGGGAGGGAGGGGAGGAGCATGGCTTGCAGGCAGCGCCCCAAGGGTCGGGCTGCAGGGCCCTGTACAGCAGTCCAGAACAGCCACCTGCAATGGCAGCAAAGGGGGAGCGCAGGCGGGAACAGGGCAGGCAGCCATGGCGATCAAGGGGGCATGCTGTGCAGGCTCAGCAACCGGAGCGGAGTCCAAACCCAGCAGGGATCAGCGGCATGCGGCTTCGGGCCAGTCCCACAAGAACAGCCCTCTGCGCCGTCCCGCTGGCTCCACCTCAGCAACAGCGGGTGCCCGCTCCAGCACCCACCTGGGATGCCGCTCGCATGGGCGCCATGGTGGTGCGCAGCTGCACCGGACCAGTGTCAACCTTGTCTCCAAACCAGGAGTCCAGGCCCGCCTGGCTCCACGACTGCGCCCCGCCGCCGCCGCCGCCGCCGCCGCTGCTGCTGCTGCCCTCCCATGCCGCGGTGGCGCCGGGCGGCGGCGCATAGTCGCGGCTGTAGCTGCCGCCGCCGCCGTTGCTGCCGCCCCAGCTTCCATCCTCTTCATCCAGGTCTGACTCCCAGACAAATGCGGTCAGACCGCCGCCGCCGCCCGGACGGCTGCTGCCCGCCTTGCTGCTGCCATCGCTGGACGTCGTTTCGGTGGTGCGCGCCTGCGATTGGTCAAAGGGCAGAATCAGAGGGATGCGTCTCTGCCCGGCTGCCAGGGAACAGGGCATGATGCATGCCAGCCGGGCAAGCGCCGCAAAATGCAGTCAGGACGAGGGGCATGGCAGGGCCAGCCACCGTCCAGGCCCATGGCTTTGGGAGCACACTGGGCTGCCTGCAACTGCGCAGGCGCAATCTCCCTTGTGATGACTGCATCTGCAACCCCATGGTGCACGCTTCACCGTACTTTGCGCAGGCTGCAGGGCTGGGCACAGCTGCCGGCTGCGCACCTGCACCTCGCCACCCTGCTGGCGGTGCCGCGAGTCAGCGGGCTCGCGATCTCGCACCGCCTGCAGCGCCGCTCGGGCCGCCTCCAGCAGAGATCCCTGGCATGTGAGGACGGTGGAGCAAAGAACAACGTTGTTTGCACCAGAGGCTGCCCCTGGGATGCCTGCAAGCTGGTGCGCTTCGGCGCTCTCCAGCTGCCCCGCTGCTCAGCCACCGTGAGGGCGCCTGGCATGCTTCCGCCCCTCACCGCTCGGTCCACCAGCTCCTCTGCCTTGCCGCCACCCAGCTGGCCGGGCGGCGCCTGCGGCGGCGGCGCGTCGCTGCCGCGCTGCACCGGAGAATCGGGGAAGCAGAGCGTCAGGTGAGCGCGGCGGCGGCACCCAGCAACCCTGCTGCCGGGCGGGCGGGGATGCCGACAGCACCCACGCACCTCCTCAAACTGCAAAAAGTCGGCGAAGGGGCGGCCGCCGGCGTGGGGAGCAAGCCGGAACGGGGCTCCGCGCCTGCCGCTGCGCTGCCGGCCCCAGCTGCTTGCAGGCAGCGCTCGAGCAGCGCCCAGACCAACTTGGCGCAGGCTCATGGCCGGGCGCCACGGCTGCAGGCTGGGGCTGCCGGCCTGTGTCGGTAGAAGCCCTGCTGCACCGTTCAGCTGGTGGCTGCGTAAGGAAAGCGTGCCGATCATATCGATGGCGGCGCCAGATCGCGCCCAGGGCCCCTGCGCCTGGCCCGCCGAGTTGGGCGCTGCGGCATGCCGGCGGGCGCCAAGCCGTTGAGGTGGGCCCCTTAGTGATGTGCTGCCTGCCTGGCCGCTGTGACCCTGGGCTTTGACATGCGACCGTGGCGGGCTTCTGGCTCAGCTGCCCCTGCCCTCGTGCTGCAGCAGACATGTGCCTCATAGTTCCGCGCACGGCAGGCAGCAGCTGCACTTGCTTCAGGTGCCACGGTGAAGGACGTGCTGCACAGGAACCATGTGCGCACAGCTAGAATCAAGCGACTGTCACTAGCCGAACGTTTCGGCTGACCTAGTGCATCCAGAATCGGAGTGAGAGCCAGGGTTTACGAACCAAGTCCCGCCGCCATGGGCTGCACAACGTGACCCTCCGCTGCCGGCGCCGCCCGCGCCCACCGACTCTGCCCCTTGGCATGCGTTCACCCTGGAGTTGGAGGGGCGTCTCCTGCAAGCAGGGGGAGCCGCTGGTGGGTGAGGCATATGAGCACAGGGAGGCCGCGCCACAGGCGGCATTGCCAAGGCGGCATCGCCGCGACGGGCAGAGCAGCCCAGAGGCACGAGTGCGACGTGCGTGGCGGAGCCCTGTGGCTGCATCCAGTCGATCACAGGCCATCCCAGCCCACGGAAGCCGCTGGCTGAACAGCTTCCGACGCTCTGCGCACCCAGCGGCAGACTGCGAACGCGGGCCGTCAGCAGCGCTGCCCCGGCGTCCTTCCAGCCCCGGCATCGCAGCGAGCAGCCGGGACCCCGAGCACGGCGCTGCGCGGAGCGCGGGGCGCGTCGCTATGCCAGGCGCCTGCCCCTCCCCCGTCTGCGTCCACGTTTTCTAGGCACCAGTACTCCTGCGGCGCGGGCCAGCCCCGCGCCAGCCAGCCGGCGGCGTCTCACACCTTTATGCAGCGCCTGCAGCCGCGGCGAGCGGCCTGGGCCGCCGCCCTGCTGCTAGCAGTGCTGCTGCAGGCGGTTGGGCCCGCCTCAGCGGCCACGGCGAGCCGCCGGGCCAACTGCGGCGGCGGGCGCCGCTTGCGGCAGGCGGGGCATAGCACCCCCTCGCCAGGTGCGCGGCCGGCCCTGCAACGCGCTGCTGCTTCACGCGCTTGCCCCGGCTGCTGACGGTGCTGGTGGGCAGCGTGCGCAGTTGCGGTGTGGTGTCGCCGCTGGGCTGGCGTGGCGCCGCTGTTCTGACGCGGTCCTCGCTGCGCTCTCGTGCCCGCAGATAACAACAGCACAATAGAGACTGTAGAGGTGGATGTGGTGTCCCAGGTGTGCACCCCTGGGCCGTCCTGCCTGCACTCCACATGCAGCTGCTGCCAGGCACAGCTGCCGCCGCGCCGCTGGGCACGCAGCAGCCGGATTCCTGCGGCCGGTGCCGCCGCTGGCACCTGTGTGCCCCAACCCTGCCCGCACCTGTGCTTGCTGCTCCGCGCCGCGCAGGAGTGCACCATGTCCCAAAACGTGTACTTTGAGGCCACAGCACCGGATGTGCGCGTCATCACCGAGCCCGATGTCAACCTGCACCCATCGGCGCGAGACTGCTGCGCCTCCTGCCACGACATCCCTGCCTGCTCCGCCTTCCAGTGGTGCGCCCGCTGCTGCGCCGTGCCGCGCCAAGCCTGCTGCGTTGATGCTGCAGAGGCAGCTGGGATGCTGCTGTGTGGGCGGCAGCTAGATGGGCGGCAGCTAGAGTAGCTCATGGGCCCACGTCACCGCGTCTGCACCCTCCCCCCTCCTGCCTGCAGGTGCCCCGAGCCAGAGGGCTGCCAGGTGCCTGGGAACAGCAGCGACAACATCACCTTCCCCTACCAGGGCTGCCAGCTGCTGGACCTGTCTGTGTTTCTGCGCACCAGCGTCAACACCGGAGAGATCAAGGTGTCGGGGCCCAACGTGTCCTTCACCACAGGTCCGCACCGCCGCCGCCGCCGCCGCTGCACGCCCTGCCAGGCTTGCGCACTGGCGCGCCGTGCCAGGTGCAGCCGCGCCCACACCCTGCGACGTGGGGACCTTCTCCTGTGGGTTGCCCCATCCCCTGGCCCTGGGTGTGCCAATCCCAGGCCTGCCGCTGTCCTGCTGCAGGCACCCCACTGATGTTCACTGTGCCGAAGCTCAGTGGCTATGACGTGGAGGTTGGCCGCAACATGGGAGGTGCGAACGCCTGCTTCTGCAGGGGCAGTGCTGTGCTCGCTGCAGGCGGGGCCAGCTCTGCGCTGCCAGGTGCCGGCTCGTGCTGCATGCGGAAGTGGGCATGAACGGTCAGCCCACTGCCTCACTCAATTCAATGTTGCATGCCCCGCCTGCCGCTGCCCGCCCCGCAGGCAAGTTCAACTACACATGCGCCGCCACGCAGTTCCCGGGATCCTGCGTAATAATTGGCACCGCCCAGGCAAGCTGCGGGCAGGCGTGTTGCTCGCCAGGCGTTGCGCCGCCCTGCCCACCGCTTGCTGTGCTGCGCTGTGCACCCAGGCTGGCCCCCGCCGTCCTGCCTGCAACTCCCTGGCGGCAACCTCATTACCCTTGCCGTACAAGCCTGCTGCAGCCTCATACTCTTACCGCCCCCCACCCCACCCCGCTGTGCGCACCATGCAGGAGCTGGGCGCCGCCTGCGACAACGACCCGTTGTGCCTGGCGTTCACCTTCTGGCCGAACGGCGCAGCCTGGGCCAGCGGCCAGCCGTATGGCGTGCTGAAGGGCGGCGCGGGCGTTGAGCTGAGCACCGCAGACACGGAGCTCAACCCAAATGCAGCCATCTACTTCAAGCTGCAGCGCGTGAACCCTGCGAATGAGAATGGCGGCGGCGAGGAGGGCGGCGCGACTCAAGCGCCAGCTGATGCGGACGGCGATGGCACAAGCACCGGCACGATCGTCGCAGCAGTGGTGGGCTCGGTGGCGGGCGTGGCGCTCATTGCCGGCGTGCTGCTGGCCTTTGTGTGGGTGCGCTACCGCCGCCTCAAGGCCGCAGCGGTGTCGGACGTGCGCAAGGCGCCCGGCCGCGCCAGCGGCGAGGAGGGCCTCACCCCTGCCGGCTCCGGCCCCCTGGCCGACGGCAGCAGCGGCGGCGAAACGCCGGTGGCGGTGGCGGCGGCGGCGCCAGGCAGCGGGCAGGGCGGCCTGCCCTCAGCTCCACCCAGCCAGCAGGGCGGCAGCGGCGTCACTTCCTCGCCCGCCAAGAGCGCACCGCACTCGGGCGGCCCGCCGTTGGGCACTGAGGTGGAGCTGGCGGGCGGCGCCTTCCTGGTTGCAGCTGCTGTGGGCGGCCCGGCCAGCCAGTGGCAGCAGCAGCAGCAGCAACAGCAGCAGCAGCAGCAGCTGGGAGGCAGCTCGCCCTTCATGGCGCTGTCCCCCGAGCAGCTGGGTGCTCCCGTGGACGAGGAGCTTGAGGTGGTGGACGTCATCTCGCACTCTGGCAGCAGCGACGGCAGCTCCTGGCGGCGCGGCGCCACCCCCCAATCCTCGCCCTGGCAGCTGGTGGCGGCGCCCGTGCCGGCCAGCGGCGCGCAGCTGGCCGCACAGCCCAGCGGCGCGCAACTGGCCGCACAGCCCAGCGGCGGCGCTGTCAGCGGCAGCAGCGGCGTGACGGGCAGCAGCAGCGGCGTGCCGCTGGTGGTGGAGGTGCAGCGGGCGGTGACAGGGGCCAGCGGCAGCCGTGCCGAGCTGCCCGCCAGCCTGCAGCAGGCGGCCACGGCGCGGGAGCTGCTCGAGGTCTTTGCCCGCATGTACAGCCAGCGGCCAGCAGTGGACTATGCAGTTGTGGCCCAGATGCTGGACCAGGATGCCGACCCGCACGCAGTGGAGGCGGCAGAGGCAGCAGACGCTGCGGCGCTGCAGCGTGTGGACGCCGCTGCCCTGCAGGCCCGCTCCTCCTCTCGCTCCCGCTCGCCGCCTGGCACAACCAGCATGGGCGCCTCGCCGGCGCGCAGCGAGACGGCGGCGCAGCGAGAGGCCACAATAGCTGCGCTGGTGGCGGCCGCAGAGGCGCACCAACCGGTGGCCGAGGCGGACGTGCCAGATGCGGCGGCAGGAGCGGCCGGCGGCGCGCCTGGCCCAGCGCTGCTGCCCGGCAGCTCGCTGCTGCTGCAGCGGCAGAGCCTGCTGCCAGGCATGTTCAATGCGGAGCCATCGCTGGAGCCGGTTAGGCTCTCGGCGTGGTCACTGCAGGTGGGTGCAGGGAGATGTGTGTGGAACAGTGGCAAGGGTTGCATTAACAGATCCGAGCTCCAGCTGGCGCAACTGCGCTTGCCCGCTCAGCCAGTCCTGCGCCCCAGCCCGGCACCTGGCTCTCTTGCGGGTTTGGGGTTGAGCCGCTGCCTGTGCCTGGCTGCAGCCCTGCGGCTGTCCACACAGCCTGGCATTGCCCCTCTGCCTGATACAGACATACTTGCCCTGCTCCCTGCTGCAGCCCGAAGAGGTTGAGATTTGCAAGCGGCCCGACGGCTCCTTCTGGCAGCTGGGCACCGGCGCCTTTGGCACCTGCTACAAGGGCCTGTACCACGGCCAGCAGCTGGTGGCGGTCAAGGTGGGTGCTGGCTGCTGCTGCAGGAGGGCAATCACCTGCGCTGCCTTGGCTGCGTCGGAACAGGCGGTGCCAGAGGCGAGCGGCGGCGGCGGCAGCAGCATGAAGCAAAATGGTGCGTGCTGCTGGTGGTTCCGAAAGGCGTCTGCACCCTGACCCCTGCCGCCTGGCCTTACTGCAGGTGCTGCACCGCGTGGAGGAGCGGCGCAGAGGGGAGGAGTTTGAGCGAGAGGTGGCGCTGCTGAAGACGCTGCGCGACCGCAACATTGTGCAGGTGGGTGCTGCTGCTGCAGCTGCGCCGGGGTGCCCCCTCGGCGAGGCAAGGCAAGGGTTGGGGGTAGGAGGGAGGTGGCCCTGCTGCGCAGCTGCGGCATTGTGCAGGTGGGCGCTGAGGCATGGCGGTTGGCTGTGGAGCAGCGCAAACTGGGGCGCTCAGTTGCATGCCGCAGGGGAGGCCCAGGGCTTGCCGCCTCAGCCGCTGGCAGGCCCCTGAACCTTGCGCCCTGCGCTTGCGCTGCCTCCCCCGCCCCTCTGCAGTTTATCGGCGCGTGCCTAGAGGGCCCCACCCCCATGCTGGTCACCGAGTTCATGGAGTTTGGAGACTTGTGGCGCGCGCTGCCGCTCAAAAACGCGGCGGGCCAGCGCATCTTTGCATGGTCCAAGCGGTGAGCCGGCTTGGGCGGCGGGCGAAGCTGGCTGGCTGTGTTGGTCGGCTGTGGTGTTTGGCTGGGCATCTCCACCAGGCAGCGGATCATGCCTGGGCCAAGCCGTGGGTGCGCGGGAGAGGCGCGAGCGGCAGTGCTGGGTGGACAAAGGGGATTCAGGAAGCCTGGGGGCCCACTACGGCACTACGGCAGCCGTCTGTGGAGCTACCCCTCAGCTGCACGCTGCACGCTGCGGTTGACCCCCCTTGCTCTCCCCCTGCCCCTCCCGCCCCTGCAGCGGCCGGCGCGTGCTGTTTGACGTGGCCAAAGGGCTGTACTACCTTCACCAGCGCCGCATCGTGCACCTGGACCTGAAGAGCGGTGAGGGGGGGATGCTGCTGGGCATGCTGCGCTGGCGCTGGCGGCTGTGAGCCGCGGCACCAGGCTGGCCAGCAACCGTGCCGCATCTGCATCGCTCCTCATCCCATCCAACATCCTGCTGCCGCGCACAGGCTAGGCAGTGCCCTTGACCTCGTTCCAAATCTGAACTCAAGCTGATTTGAACTCAAGTTGCCCGCCCTTCCCACCCATGCGCAGCCAACATCCTGCTGTCGCGGCACGGCACCGCCAAGATCTGCGACATTTGCATGGCGCGCGTGCTGGGCAACAAAGAGTACCTGTCCATGCTGTCGGGCATGGGCACCTTTGCCTGGAGGTGAGGGTGGGGGGCTCTGCCCACCCATGGGCTGGCTTGGAGCGCCGCTCCTTGCGCTGGGGCAAGTGAACAGAGTGCCGGGCAGCCATGAACGCGCTGCCCTGCGCTGCGCAGCGGCTTGCAGCTGCGCCCGCAGTTACATCTGCCGGCCCGGCATTGAGCCGAGCTCCGCCGCCTGCCGCCTGCCCGTCCTCTGCCTGCAGCGCGCCTGAGGTGCTGTCCGGCAAGCGCTGCACCGAGAAGGTCGATTTGTATTCCTACGGTGTGGTCATCTGGGAGGTCTGCACAGGTGGGTGATCAACGCATTAGCACCAGGGTAAACATTAGAATGGAACTGCGGGGCGACCGTGGCAGCAGGCGCGCTGTGCAGCATGTAGGCGCCGACATGCTCCCAGTCCCTGCCCTGCCACTGCCCACAGCCCTCTTGCAAGCGCGGCCAACCACAATGCATGCCCGCTGCTTGCCCTACCCGCAGGCGACGTGCCGGTGCGCGGCGAGATGCGGCCGCTGGTGGCGCCCCGCGACTGCCCCCAGGAGGTGCGCTGGACCAGGGAGCGATGGTGTGCTTGGCTGTGGTTGGCTCGCCGCCCAGAACTGCTGTTTTGGGGCGGGAGACAGCCTGCAGCAGCTTGGCAGGGCCAGCTGGCACGGACCTCCCGAGAGGCATGGGAGAGCCCACTGCCCTTCCCTCAACACTGGCTCCCGACCTGCTGCTTTTGCAGCCGCTATTACCCAAACTGGCCGCCGTGCTGCCTCCCTCAACACTGGCTCCCTCGTCGCTGCACCTCACCTGCGTCCTCCTCTGCTTTACCCTCCCCCTTCTCCAGGTGGTGGACCTCTACAACCGCTGCATCTCGGAGCGGCCAGAGGAGCGGCCCACCGCCGCCGAGCTGCTGACTGCGCTGGCCCCGCTGCTCTGAACACCGCCGCTGCCCAAGGCGTGCGCTGCAGCGCTTGGCAAGGCGCGCATCCGCCCGCCGGCCCCCAGTGACAGGCAGCACCCTCTGCCTTGACCCACCGTAGACCCTTCCTTGCACCGGCATGCATCTCTTCTTCTTCGTCTTCTTCCCTCCAGCCTCACACACTGCCCCATTGCTGCTCCCCGTGGCCCCGCACCGCGCGTCTCTGGTGCTTGCCGGCGTTGCCCCACACTTCCGCCCTCACTGCTCCCTCTCCTGCTCCGAGCTCATAGCCTGCCCTCCCCCTCGGGCCGTTTTGTAGCCCCCCGCCCAACATGCAGCAATCTGGTATTTGTTCGCCTCTGCGCGATGCGCACTCTTTGGGGCCGGGCATTGCGGCGCGGCGTCTGCCCCGGCGCGTGCCCCTTCGCGGCGCGCCCCGAGACCCCACCCCTTCTTGCAGCGCAGGCCCTCCCTCCTGTATACCTTGCCTCTCTGCTCGCACATGTATATTTGAAGCAGCCGCTGATGCACCGAGGAAGGCGCCCGGGAGTGAACAGCCCGAGGGGGTGCCGGCAGCGGGGGGTGGCGGCGCATCATCGCAGAGGAATCGCCGCCCGGCGCTCGGCGCAATCGCGGGGCGGGTCCCAGCGCCTGGCAGGTCGAATTGGGCTCAACGGGGGCGCAGGCGGGCGCAGGCCGCTTCATGCCCGACCAGCCGCTGCCCGCGGAGCTGAAGCTGGGGGGTTCTAGTCTGGCCCCCATTTCTCGTGTTCTCCTCGTCCGCCACGCCAACGCATGCCTCAATCAGCGTGTCCCGCCGCAGCGCAGCGCGCCCCGCGCACCCCGCGCAACTGAGGCCCGCGCACTCGCACCCGCAGACCACCGCAGCGTTGCAACGCGCTCCCGACACCCGGGCGAGCCTGTGAGCGCGACCAGCGCGGCCCCACGCCCAGCCCAGTGGCCGTCACCACGCCAAATGGCGCTGGCCAGGCGCCTGCAGCTCCCCCTGGCCTACGCCATCCTGCTGCTGCTGACGGGTAGGGCCATGGGAGTCGGAACGAGGGCCGGGCCAACCCGCCGCTGGGGCCCCTGCCGCCGCCGCTTGCCGTGCGCCAAGGACCTGCCGGCACGCAGCTGCCGCTACAGCCTGCCGCCCACCCCTCTGCCCATGCTCCACCACAGGTGGGCCCGCGGCGGCATGTGCACCGTTGCACCGTGATCGCTGGGCACGCCGCCTGCTGCAAGACGATGCGCCAGAGGCGTCGCCGCAGGCGTCACCCGCGGTCACACCTGCCCCTAGCCCTGCCACCGGCCCAGTCGACGGCAGCACAATCATTGTGGACGAAGTTGTGGACCAGAGTGAGCGGCTGGGGGAGCGCTGCTGACAGACGTCGCCGAGTGGTCAGCCGGCGGTCACCGCCTGTGGCAGCCCAGCTGCCAGCGTGCCCCCAGCTGGCTGCCTGCCGCCCTGGCCTCACATTTGCCGGCGCCCGCACCCCACTTGCAGAATGCTCCATGATGCACCACGCCCTGGTGGCCGGTGATGTGCTGCGGCCAGGCGCTGCCAACCTGCAGCCAGATGAGACGGCCTGCTGCCGCTCATGCCTGGCGGACGACCGCTGTACCGCCTGGGTGTACTGCCCCGATCCTGCTGGCTGCAACGCCAACGAGGCGGCGGCGGCAGCAGCGGCAGCAGCCAGCGGCGCGGATGGCGCCGCCGCGCCGGTGCGGCGCGACACTACAGACCCCTCACCCGCGCCCTCGCCGGCGGCAGCAGACGAGGCCTCGGGGGCCACGCTGTTTCTGCCGCACCGCGGCTGCCGCCTGCTGTCCATCCCAGCCTTCCGCCTGCGCAAGGACTCGCCGCAAGTGGTGGCCAAGGGCGAGGGGGTGCCCTACGTCTCAGGTGGGCAGGGGTTGAGGGAGGGGACGCTGCTGTGCACCAATCCTGCTGGCGATGGGCGCAGCACGGGCCTGTGTCACGGGAACAATGCTGGGCTGGTGTCACGCCGGTTGACCCGGGGCCTGTTGCTGCTGCTGCTGAGGGAGCGTGCTGGCGGGCATGCGGGCTATGCAGCGCGATAGATGAGAACTTTAGCCGTGGCAAGGCATGCACTATGTGCGATGCGGTGGCGGGACGAAGCCTCTCCCAACCCCCAGCCACGCGCATGCTTCTTACATTGTCGTCCAATCCCTGCTGTCCTCCCTCCCGATGCCCTGCCTGCAGGCACGCCTGTGAGCATTGTGCTGCCGGCGCTGCCGGGCTTCTCAGTGCGGCCAGGCACCGAGACGCAGGCTGGGCTGGGCTACAAGTGTGAGGGCAGCCTGCTGCTACACTCGTGCATGCTGCAAGCGCCAGTAGAGGTGAGCGGCTGAGGCCGAGCTGCAGAGGGCTGGGCACAGGGCAGGGCTGGGCGCACAGTCCTGCCGCTGACTGCTAAGTACGCCTGGCCCGCCAGCTCTGCAGGCCAAACGCCTCCTTTGCCGTCATTTGCCCACCGGCTCTCTGTCTCTGCCCTTTGCGCCCCTGCAGGACCTGGCGGCCATGTGCAATGCAGACCCCATGTGCAAGGCGTTTGTGTACCTGCCCGACGGGCTGGACTCGCTGTCAGAGGTGGGTGGGCTGCGGTGGGCTGCCGCGCCGAGCGCAGCCTGCCTCCGCCGCTGTCCGTGCACTGCCTGCGTTGTTAGGGGCTTCCTGTATGGCTGCCTGTCAACCGCCAGCGTGCAGCAGCGCCTGGCTAGGTGCAGCAGGTGCAGCGCATCCGGCAGGCAACACCCTCGAGCAGCAGCAGCCTCCAACCCACCCGCTCCCCCATCCCCAACCAGTGTCCCCT
>VIYQ01001783.1:0-16751 GCA_009928355.1 Chlorella sp. CH2018 | reverse complement strand
GGTGGGTAAGCGGGGGAGGGGTGGGCAGCTGGGAGGAGGTGCAAGGGTTGGCTGAGTCTGGGGGCCCCTGCTGGAAGCACGGCGGCCATGTGTCATCATATCTCCTGGTGCACAGCACTGCTGGCGGGCTGCCCAGCAGCACCACATTGCGTCGCCGGCCAGTCCGCAGCTGCTGCATCAGATGCAACAGCATGGGACCACCATACCACCAACTCCCAAGCACTGCAGCCCGCGTATTGCCAGTGCAGCAATGCATTGCCCCACACACATCGCCCCGCACCGTTGAGCTTGCACGAGGCGGCCGCGGTCTCCAGGATGGTGCGCCGCATCTGCTCCGCGCTGATGCCCGGCGGCAGCGGGATGTTGGCGCGCGCGGCATTGGTGAGGAAGCGCTGCAGGTGCTGGTCCAGCTGGTACAGGTGGCCCTCAGTCAGGATGGCTGTGTCGAACACTGCAGGCAGAGGGAGGCAGCCGGGGGAGGGAGGTGATGAGAGGGCGGTGAGCAGAGCGGGGTGGTGGAGCACACAGCGGGCAGCATAGGAGCAGCGGCGACACAGCAACCACAGCGTGACAGGGATGCGCTCCAGCAGAAGTCAACGCGTCTCTGTCGGGAAGTGCAGCAAGCCAGAGGCAGCCGCACAGGCGCTGCAGCAGCCTCTCAGCTCTCAGCCTCAGCTCCCAACCCACATGCCACCGTGGGCGCAGCGCAGCGGCGCACAGCATGAGTCAAAGCACAGACAGGCAAGCGCACCGCCGTGGCCGCGGTGCAGCATGTGGTCGTCAATCTGCACCACCATGAGCGCCGGGTCGGTCACAATGCCGCCCAGCTCGCTGGAGTAGAAGGCGGCAAAGGTGGAGCGCTGCACCTCGTGCTGGCTGCCATACAGCGCCTCCACGGCCTGGGATGGAGGCACGCATGCAGGCAGGTTGAGCTAAGTACGACGGCGCCAGTGGCGGAGCAGCTGGTTGGGCAGCGCACGCGGTTGCGGTTGGTGAGGCAGGGCACTGGTGCAGCCGGCGACGGCAGCACCGCTCATCGGAAGCCCAGACACGAGGGGCAGCGGGGTCGCGGGCAACGGAAGCAGTGGGCCAGCAGCTCTGCTGATCCATGCCGGCCCCTATGGTCTGCCGGCGCCATCAGCTCTGCGCACCTCCTGCGAGGTCAGCCGCCGCGTGGGCACCGTGCGTGGTGACTGCTCCTGTGCCGCCGCCGCCGCCTGGGCCTCTGCCGCCGCTGTCGTCACGGCGCGCTGGGGCCGCTGCCACGCGCCGCACGGCTCGGGCGTCCGCCACGCTGCTGCTGGGGCGCGCCCGCTGCTGCTAGCGGCCGCGCAGGAGCGCAGCCGGGCTGCCGCTGCTGCCAGGCGGCAGGCGAGCGGCGGGGCGCTGGCCATCGCAATCAGTGCTCCAATTGCAGGTGACTGGTGGTGCACGAGCAGCGGAAAGCGGTGGCCTGGGTGGCAGTGTGCGGTCGGGGCGTCGCTGTCGGCTGACTGGGCGCTGCAAAAGCGTCAGGAGCTGGTCATGCATGTGCAGCCGGCGGCGATGCGCCCCCTGGGCCCTCCGCGCCTGCATGGGTCGGGCATTGGCCTGGTGGTCGGGGCCCCCAGTCAAGGGCGGCGCCTGCCGTGCCCCCACAGCGATCACAGGAGCGCCTGGCCGCCGTGCAGGCGCCCTCCCTCCCTGACAACCCTGCATGACAACCCTCTCTTCAGCCAGCTGCCCCCACGCCCCCAGCAGCCGCGCACCGCCTGTGCAGCACATCTTGGAGGGCGGGAGCGCGTCAGGGGCGGAGCTGCCCTGACTGTGCCCCGCCGCCGGCTGTGGCAGGCCGCTCGCTGGCGCTCGGGCGCGCCAGAGAGGGGTGCGGAGGACCTAAGGCCTCACTCAGGGACGCGCCAGACCGACGGGCGGGCGCTGGAGGCCGCGGGAAGGGCAAACCCTGGCGTAGGGTTGTGCCCCGCCGCTGTTGAACGGCTGCCGGTGAGCCCTGCTTTGGCTGGGACAGGGGGCTCGACTGCAGCAGCTGGCTGCAGCACCCTGCAGGGCGCAGCTCTGGCGGCGGGCTTGCTGCAGGGCAGAGCGCCGCGCTGCCCGCAGCCGCCGACGGCACGCCTGCTTTGCACCCACCTTGTGCAGCAAGGTGGGCGAACCTTCTAGCGGCAAGCAGCAGCCAGCTGCCGCCCTAGGCGCCGGGCGCACCGTGCGGCAGGATCCGGGGCAGCCAGGAGCACCATGGGCCGCTCGTACAACCACTGGAGCGATGCCGAGGTGGCGGCGCTCAAGGAGGGTGTGCAGGCAAGCCGGGGTGGGGCTGTTTGAAAACACACGAGCCTGGCCTGGCTAGAGAGGGTTGTTTGGTGGCAGCAAACCACTGCAGCATGTGTTCTGAGCAGACTGCACCATCTGCGCCCGCTGCCGCTGCCAACCTCGCCGAGCCTGCATCAGCGGGTCGCGCGCTCCGCCTGAAAGGCTGCCCCCGCTGCTGCACCCATGTCGTGGCGTACCGCAGCGCTTTGGCGTGGGCAATTGGCAGAAGATTGTAAACGACTACCCCGTGCTGCGGCAGCGCACCGGCGTGCAGCTCAAGGACAAGGTTGGTTGGGGTTGTGTTTGGGCTTGGGAAGCTTTGTGAGACCCGAGGAGCGGTGCTGGGTTGGCCCGGGCTGTGAATGGGTGCTTGGGAGAACGGCTCACAGCGTGGCTCAACTGCTACCCTGCTGACCTCCCCTCCTCTGCAGTACCGCAACATGATCAAGTTCCGGCACCTTGCTGGCAACGAGCTTGGGCATGAGGTGCCGCCGCCACGCCGCCGCACCGGCGCACGCGCAGCTGCGACTCGCAGCAGCCCAGCGCCGCCGCCCGCGGCGCCGGCCTCGTCGCAGCACACAGCGGGGGCATCTGCGGCAGCGGGCACGCGCACACGCAGCACTGCTTCCCATGCGCAGCCGGTGCTGACGGAGGCGCAGCAGCAGGCGCAGCTAGCAGCGGCGCAGATGGCAGCCCAGGCTCGCCTGCAGCTTGCCAATGCAGCCATCAAGCAGGCGCAGCAGGGGTATGTGCAGGCACTGGCGGCCGCCTGCGTATGGCAGGGCGCAGCGGGGGCAGCCATGGAGACCGCAGCAGCGGCAGCGGCAGCGGGCGCTGAGGATGCGCCGGCACAGATGGTTGCGGCGCAGCAGCTGGCGCAGCAGGCCGCCGCGGTGCAGGGCCTGCTACAGGCAGCTCGCAGCGTGTACCAAGGGGCAGCGGAGGAGGCGCAGGCGGCACAGCTGGCCGCCAATGCAGCGGTGGCAGCCATGCTGCAAGCAGCCGAGTCGGCTGCAGACAGTGCTGTGCTCGGCCTGCGGCCGGGCTCTGCGCAGGGGCCCGCCGACAGCGGTACAGGCGTGCCGCTGCGCAGCTCAAACCGCCGCAAGGCGGCGCTCAACCGCAAGCGCTTCACGGGTGAGCGTGCAGCAGGATCACTAGGGGCCTGTACCGCCCCTTTGGACAGTACAAGGCCGCGCTTTGCTGCTGTTCGGTTGTCGCCAGTGCTGCCGTCTGCCCTTGCATCTCCCTGCTTGCACATTTTACCTGCCACCCTTACCAAGCCGCTGACCCCCGCCGTCACTCCATACGCTGCACTCCACTCTCCTGCAGAGGATGAGGTGGTGGCTGAGGAGGAGGCACCGCACGCGCGGCCGCCCTCAGCACAAGGCCAGAGCCTGGGCGGCGATGATTTGGTGCCCATGGACTTGGATGAGGGCGGCGGCTCAGCTGGCGGCTATGGCAAGCGGCGCAAAGTGGGCGCGCAGAAGCGGCTGCACGAGGACACACGCTTCGGTGAGCGTGGGATGGAGGTTACATGTGACTGGGGTGTGGCTGAGGAGGGCTGGCTGTTGTGCCTCAAATGTTAAACTGGCTGGCTGCTGTGGGGCAGAGAGTGGTGGGTGGGAAGGGCAGGACCTGCTGCTGCTTCCGCTGGCTGCTGCTTCTGGCTGGCTGCTGCTTCTGGCTGGCTGGTGGTGCTGCTGCTGCTGGCTGGCTGCTGCTGCTGCTGGCTGGCTGGCTGGTGGTGCTGCTGCTGCTGGTTGGCTGCTGCTTCTGGCTGGCTGGTGCTGCTGCTGCCGCCTCTGACTCGCTTCCATTCCTGAAGTCTGCCCCGCTCACCTGCCCTCTCCACCTGCAGGCATCTACGATGACCGCCGATACAGGCATGCTGCCCCCGGCCCCCCTGTGCGCCGCCGCACCACCAGCGGTGGCGGCGCCAGCAGCGCCGCGGCAGCCCCCGCGCTGGCCCCGCTGTCCGCGCCGCCGGCGCTGGCGCCGCTGCGTGCGACGGCCAACGGGCGTGCGGCAGGCGCGCGGGCGCGGCAGCGGCGGCCACGCCGCAAGCCGCTCCACCTGTCCGCCGACTTTGCGGACGATGCCTCTGATGTGGATGACATGGATGCAGAGATGGCTGAGGCTGAGCTGCGGGAGGCGGACGAGGATGAGGAGGAGTGGCAGCGGCGGCTGAAGCGGGAGCAGCACGATGTGGACTGTGTGTGCGGCGTGTCGTATGACGATGGCGAGGGTGAGTCAAGGGCAGGGAAAGGGGGGTCCTTGCAGTCAGGTTTCTGTGCAGGGGTGGAGATGAGAGAGTCAGGCTCTGCCAGCACTTTAACAGCTGTTGCTGATGCGCTTGCATTGCTGAGCAGTGAACCCATTCTTGACTGTGGTTCTGCCTGCAACTCCGCTGCGCAGAAATGGTGGAGTGCGAGCACTGCGGCGTGTGGGCCCACACCGCCTGCCTGGCGCGGTATGGCAGGTGCGACTGGCAGGGACTGCTTGCAGGTGGCTGCCTGACACTCCATCCCACACAGCAGCTGCCCTGAAGTGTGCATATTGCAGCAGCGCCTGACCAGAAGGCCTCTAAGATCTTGCTGCTCTCCCTACACTTCTTCCGCAGGCTGCGGCATGGCGCCACCCGCTATGTGTGCGGCCGCTGCCAGGCGGGCTTTGGCAGCCCCATGGCTGCGGGCACGCCCACGGCAGCAGACCCGCTGTCGCCACGCGGCATTGCGGTGGCGCTGGCGGCGCGGCGGCACGCCTTCCGCACAGGTCGGTCTGCCGAAATGGGGTAGGACAGCGCAGAGTATATGAGCAACTGGCGAATGGTGTGCATGCCCAGCCAATGCTCCCCAGCTCACAAGCACGCCCCTTCTCCTGCCCCTGGCTGCAGAGAGCTTTGGCAACGATGAGCTGCACGACATTGCAGCCTTTCTGGATGGCCAGCAGCTCAAGGCGGAGCAGGGGGAGCAGCAGGAGGAGAGCCAGCCGCCTGTCCCTCGGCCGGAGCCCGCAGGGCCGCCGTTGCCTGAGTGGGGCGCCAGGGCGCGGCGCAAGGCGCGTCAGAGCCGCAAGGTTGAGCCTGCAGGCGAGGGAGAGGAGGAGGAGGAGCAGCAGCAGCAGGCAGCAGCAGTGTGGCCATCGGCCGGTGTGCTGGAGCCGCTGCCCAGGCAGCGCAGCAAGCGGCACCGCCTGCCGCCGCCGCACCCGGGTATGCCCATTGGCTTCCCGGGAGGGCTGGCGGCCTGGCAGCAATGGCAGCAGCATTACGCAGCAGGCTTGTCAGCCATGGCCCGCCTGTCTGGCCTGCCGCAGCCGCCCATGCTGCCGCCCATGCTGCCGCCCTTCATGCCGTTCGGAGCGCCACCCATGCTGCCTGGCATGGGCGTCCCCTTCATGGAGCCTCCAGCCGCCATGGCAGCCGCCGCCGCTGCAGCCGCTGCGGCCGCTGCCGCAGCAGGCACCCTGCCCGCCCGGGGCTGGGGCTCCCCTTCGGACGGCCCAGCAGCCGCGCAGCAGGAGCAGCAGAAGGCGGTGGCGGAGCTCATGCAGATCGTGCAGGGCGGCGCGCCGGGGGCGCTGGGCCTGCCCAGGTGGGTGCTTGGCGCTCATGCAGATGCATGTGGGTGGCAGGCCAGGTGTTGCCTTGGCTTTGAGCATCAGAAGCACACCGCATGGCGTCGCATGGCAGCTAATCTCCAAGCAGCCACTCCAACGCTCCTCATGCTGCACACTCTCGCTCGCCCTTGCACTGCAGGCCGCCCTCGTTGCCTGCGGCCGCCGCCTCGGCGCTGCTGAGCTCGCGGCAGCCCACGCCGCATGCACCCTCCCCTGCGCTGGACCTCATGCACCGAGACCTGCACGATGCGGAGCTGCAGAGTGAGTCTGTGTCTGCTGTCATGACACACTCAGCTGGTCTGTGTTGGGGCACCGCATGCACTCCTCCAGGCGGTGGCTTGCTGTGCTGCCTCCTGCGTGCCCCCCATCTCACACAGCCGCCCCCGCGCTCCTGCTCACCTCCGCAGACGACCTGCAAGCGCAGGACTGGCTGGCGGCAGCGGCCTCGCTGGCCCGAGCAGACAGCCAGCCCAGCTACCCAAACTTCCCGGGCGAGTCCTCGGTGCCTGGCGGCCCCGCTGTGCCCAGCCTGGGCAGCTCCCCGGCTCGCCCGCCCTCCCTGCCCATGCCGCTGGCGCCTGCGCTCCTGCCGCCAGCTCTGGGCCTGCAGCAGCTGCACGAGCAGCACTGGCTGGCGATGATGGGTTCGTTGCAGCAGGCGCACCATGCACAGCACGCGCAGCAGCAGCGATCCACCAGCGGCAAGGGGGAGGGCGGCGGCGGTGGCGTAGGCAACGGCTCAGGCCCCTCGGGCAAGCCGCCGCTGGGAGCCGATGCGCCCATGTCTGCGGTGCACAGGCGGCTGCAGCAGCTGGCGGAGGAGGCGGGGGCTGCCGCAGCAGCAGCCGCTGGCGGCACCGGCACCAGCAGCAGCAAGGGCAAGGCGGCAGGGGGCGGCGCTGACCTGGACACTGCCCAAGAGCTGGACGGCTTTGGTCGCTACCGCCAGGGCAGCCTGCACTCCCTGCAGGTGGGCAGTGAAGTGCGCGTGGGCTTGGGCTGGTGCTTGCCTGCCGTGGACGTGTGCTCGCTAGAAGCCCCCTGTGCTGCCAGTGTGCTGCTGGGCACGGTCCAGACCCAGGCGCCCTCACTCCACATCAAATGGTTCAGTGCCTCACCTGGCCCTGCCTCTGCAGGTGGAGGGCTTTGGCCAGGGGCTGACCCCCACCACCTCGGCCCGCGCAGACCCACTACTGGAAGGTGAGCATGCCAGGGCAGGGCAGGGGCCTGGCCTTGCGACTGGGGATTGGCGCCGGCATCCAGCCAGCAGACTGGCACGCCTCTTACCCACCTTCAGGTGGCGGCATGCTGCTGCTCGTGCCCCTCGTCGGGCCCCAGCCAGAGGCGCTCCTGGCCTGTACGAGTGTTTCTCCCGAGTGCTCCTCCAGCTGCGGCGCCTTACCTGTGCTGTGCACCCTCCCTCCTTGGCCTTGCAGATGTGGAGGGCGATGTGGAGGGGCCGCAGCTGCTGATCAGCGCCATTGAGCAGACCGAGGCGGAGGAAGCGGGCGACGCAGCGGCGGCAGCGGAGCAGCAGCAGCAGCAGGCAGCTGCTGACAAGCCCACGTAGCCGCGCTGGTGGATGTCACGCTGGCGTGCTGCACATCTGCATCTTGCACCCTTTCATTCAATCGCTGGCGGGCCCTGCCACTCGGGGCCCACCGCTGACGTTGACTGGCACGGCACGGGGCCGGCTCCGCCGCCCCGCCCGCCCAGCAGCACCCCTGACGCCTGACCCTTCCTGCACTGGTTTTCATTTTCATGGCTGCACGGTGTAATTTCATTTGGGAGCACCTGGGAGCGCTCGGCGGCCCGCCAAAGGTGGGCGGCGCCCGGTCTTAGGGTTCCGCCTCGCTGGCGGCAGCGGTGCGCCGCTACGGGCCCTCTACGCGCCTGCTCGCGAGCCCCGCACATCGTACCGTGTTGCGCGGAGCCTTCAGCCCACGTCCCCGCGCAAAACAACGCAAAGACAGCCGCCCCGCAGCAGCCCTGCTGGCCCCCTGCAGCTGTTCAGCCGTTCGGCAGTTGGGGACCGCCCTGTCGGGCGCCTAGGCAGAGCAGATTAGCGATGCCGCCAGGCGGAGGGCGGGGAGCGGGAGGCGGTCGCGGCGCAGCGGGTGCACCTGCGGGCGCTGGCAGCGGCCGGGGAGCTGCTGGCAACGCAGACAAGCCCCGCGTGGGCTTCCGCGGCACCGCAGGCGAGTTGGGCGGAGTTGGGCGCGCCGGGCGCTCGGGGGTGCCCGCCTGGGCGCGGGACAGGCAGCAACCGAGGCTGCTTGTCTCGCGCCCTGAGCGGGACGGGTTGGGGGTGCCCAGGGTGCTCGGCGCTGCGCCGGCGCCGCCGCATCCGCCGCCTTGCCAAACGGCTCTGCGCCACGCTCTCAACGGCAAGGCTTCGCAGCCCTGCCCGCGCCGCAGCAGGAGCACAGTGGTGCACTGCAGCTCATACGATCCTGTCTGCTCCCTGCCGCTGTTGCCGTGCAGAGAATGCAAAGACCCGGATATGTCAGCGGTGCGTGCTGCTGCTAGCTGTTTGTAATCCCTGCTCGTTCGGCAGGCAGTGCAAGCTGTTTGGCCACACCTGGCGCTTGTAGGGCAACAGCCCTCCTGCTGCAGCGGCTGCTGCAGTCACAATGACACCTGTCCCCATGCCCCCATGCCATGCAGATGGGAGGCGGGGCACTGCCGCTTTGGCGACCGCTGCAACTTTGCGCATGGAGAGGAGGAGCTGCGCTCGCTGCCTCCACGGGGCGGTGGTGGGCGTGGCCGCGGCGGGCGCGGCGGCGGCGAGGGCGGCTATAGGGAAGACGGCGGGCGCGGAGGAGGGCGCGGCCAGGTGTGCAGACGGTGCTGGCGCCACTGCCTTGGCTGCTGTCCTGCCTGCAGCTGCAGCCTCATTGCCTGCCGCTGGAAAACGTGCTTGAATGCGCACCTCCCAATGATGGATGTGGCTGCATACTGCTTTGCTGCAGGGGTACGGGGGCCGGGGCGGCAGCGTAGCAAATGGGCGGACGCGAGAGCGTGACGATGCCGCCTGGAAGGCCGCAGGTCAGCCAGCAGGGCAGTGCGTGCATCAGATCCAGCTGCCGCCGCTGCTGCTGCTGCCGCCGCCGCTGCCGCTGCCGCTGCCGCCGCTGCTGCTGCTGCCGCTGCCGCTGCCGCCACTGCTGCTGCTGCGGTGACAGCTGACTGGATCGGCTGTGCTCACCAGCAGCTGTGCGCCATGATGCAAAGCTGGCCCGGCCTGGGTTGCCTGGCCCGCCCCTTCCCTGCCTGCTTGCCACCACCCCCGACCCTGCGCCCTTACCCCAGCGTCTGCCGCCTCTTGCCGCCTCCATCCTGCCCCCCAGGCTGCCCGGTGCCTGGTCCAGCGGGGTGGACGCAGTACCGCACCGAGGCGGGGGAGGCGTATTACCACAACTCCAAGACCCAGGAGACAGTGTGCGTGTCCTGGCCCCAAGCTGTCGATGCTGCATGCTTCGCCGCTGCTGCTGTCGTGGTGGCGGGGAGGTGTGCCATCACGCCCCCAGACTGCCCAGGAGACGCCAGCCTTCAACTCGTGTCTGCTATGTTTGTGTGCTGCTCAACGCATGTGTGTGGCTCGCGTAGCCTTCTACTACTTCAGTCTGCTTTGTTTGTGCGCTGCTTGGATGGCCTGAGCTCCCGGGCTCGGCAGGGCTGTGTTGTCACCTGCTCTGGCGTTGAGGCAGTGCTGCCTGGCTGCCCCCCTGCTTCCCACTTGCAGGTGGGATGCGCCGGAGGTGTGGAAGAACCCGCCCCAAGTCAACTGAGCAGCGACACTGCTCCTTCTGCGGCGGCGGCCCGCGTTAGACACAGCGGCAGCACGGAATGCATATTAATGGCTCCTTTGATGGCCCTGCGGCCAGGCCTGACGATGACTCGACCAGTTGATAGAGGGGCGGCTCCAAAAGCCAGCCGCCCTGCCTAGTTGATGCTACTGCTGCCGCTGCTGTGCCGCCGCCTGCCATACCCCCTGGCGCATTCCACGCCAGCTAGCGAACACGCACCGCAGCCCTAACCTGGGCTGTTGTTACCATCCCGTTGCTTGTCCCCCTGCCCCTACCCTCGCAAAATGCACACGCGCTGTTGCTGCAGCCACACGAGGTTCCGTACCCTCTTTCCCCCACCGCCCTGTTGCTCAGTCTCCCAGCCCGCGATACGGCTGCGGTGCACGCCTTGATCCCCATGCTTTACGTCCCTCCCACCATCTCTTTCCCTTCCATCTTCCCCCCAACTTGTTGTCCGCTTTATGAGTTGGTGTTGTGGGGCGCCCCGCGGGCTGAGCCCGCACCCCTGCTCGCTCCATGCCACCCCATGCACTGCTGACGGAGACAGCCAGACACACCCCCTGCACCCTACCCCTCCACGCACTGCACTTGCGCTGTACTTCCCGCTGCTGTGCCCAGAGTTGCCAGCCCCCGCTCCAAACCCATGACGCCCCCACCCCTGACGATTGCTTTGCCGTTTGCGTCTGCCGCTCGCCACCTATCACGACCACCCTTGTTTGTGGCCCCTCAACCAGCATTCGGGCAGCCTCTGTACGCCCCCATGACAGGGGCCTGTAACATAGCTAGACAGGGGCTGGGCATCTGGCAGATCGGCTGTGTGCTTACAACGGGATACGTGTCACGCAGAGCATTGGAAAATGAAGGGCAGTGCAAGGGGGCAGCACAAACACCAAGGGGGAGTGGGGCGCGCTTGCACAGGTGCTGGGCCCCCCTATGGCCGCCCTCACTCCTGCTTTGCAGCAGGCTTGGCCGCCGCCCCTGCCGCCGCCCCCTGCAGCGTGACGCGCCCAACTACGGCGGTGACGGCGCCCAGAGCAACCAGGATGGGGATGGTCTGCAGAAAGGCACCAAGGGAAGATGGGGCAAAGGCAGGTTGATCGACAAACGACGTGCACAAACTGAGCGGTTGGCATCACATGTGCACAGAAGTAGCAGCAGGGGCGTCAGTCCCACCATCAGCAGCAGGGCCAGCAGTGCTTGCACCGGCAGCACCAGTGGCGGCTGGGGTGTGGAGTGTCAGCTGCGGCACACCGCCTGCTTGCCTGCATGAGGTTGAGCTGCAGCCAGAAGAGGAGGTACAGGGCGCAGATGGCAGCCAGGCCCGCGTGGAAGGCGGCGGCGGGCAGGAAGGCGGCGCCGGTGGGGAAGCCCTGCAGGGGGGATGAGTGGGTGGGTGGGTGAGTGGATGGGTGGTGATGATAGATGGGGCGTCCGGGGCCATCAGATAAGCCCGGGCAGCAAGGAATGTGAGCATATGAGCACAGCAGTGTTTGTGTAGTAGCCACAAGGAGGTAGGCCAGCACTGGGCGTAACACGCAGCTGCCTCCAGGCACACCATGCAGCCGTCGCTCCCCAGGCTTGCCTTGAGGTTGGCGCCCAGGCGCAGCGCAACCACGACGTAGCCGCCCAGCGGGGCGAGGGCCACCAGCGCAAAGAACAGGGAGACGACGGCGGGGGCGCGCCGCTCCGGCTGGCGGTGCTGGTGCAGGATTTCGGGTTTGGGGCGGAAGGTGGCATCCAGTGCGCTGCAGGTGAACAAAACAGTTGGGGGAGGGGCAGTGGGCATAGCTGCAGCACACAAAACCAGAACAATTCAAGCAGCAGCGCTTGCTGGCACAGCGTTTCCAGCCAGGACAAAGCACTGCCCGCAGGGTGGCAGCGGCAGTGAGGTGCCGGAACACGGGCGCGGCGACATCTCCCGGCACTGCTTCCTGGCTGGGCCGCACCGGTAGGGCTTGGCCTCAGGCTGGGAGCCATCATCCTGAGGGGCATACAGCACCTGCGGGCAGAGGGCCATTGTGGTGCAGCTGTCAGCATGCAAGCCACTCGAGGTGCAGCAAGGAGGGAATGCATGGGCAGCGGTGCACCAACCTGCAACCGCACAGCCCGCAACAGGCCCCCACTTCTTGCACCAGTGCACCACGTGCGTGCAACCTGCAGCAGCTGGTGCAGCGCAGGGGCGCACCTTGACCTCTCCCAGGGACCACTCCACTGGCTGCGCCGAGCGGCTGTCGCCCACCAGCAGCGCCGCATCGTAGGCGCCCGGCTGGGTGCCCACCTGCGCAGACAGCAAACAGTACGGCTGCAGGTCAAAGGCTGTGCACCCTTCCAGGGTGGGGCTAAACCGCTGACTGCCAGCCATGCATGGGTGCCAGTGGATCCATCCCCACTGCCCGGCTGTACTCCACACCTGCTTCTGCAGCTCATCGTGCTTGGCGGTCACCACCAGGCCGCCGCCCTTGGCCTTGGTGGCAGCAAAGAAGGCGGCATCACCGCTGCCGCGCGCCGTCAGCCGCAGGAACGCCTGTGCAGCAGGCAACCGCAGCCAGAGGGTTTGGCCCAGGGGCATGATAACAGGTCGTGGCAGGAACGGCTGTGCTGAACCGCTGTACCAATCAGCCGTTGCAAAAGCCGCCGCACATCTGCACACGTGGGCTAGGCAGGCATACAGAGCGTGCCACCAGCCAGCGCACCTGCTGCGGCCGGAAGTCAGCGTCGCCGTCTGCCAGCGCGGCAGTCAGCTCCACCTGCAGCAGCAGTTCCAGGTGTTCAACATAATGCATCCAATGTGGCGGTGCACAGGCTCGGCAGGGCGACAACACCGCTCTCGCGCGTCCTGCCCAGCGGCGGCGGCGGCGGCGCAGGAGCCCACCTTGAGGGTGCGGGTGTGATCGAGCGACAGGCGCAGCCGTGCATCGGGCCCGGTCACGCTGTGCTTGTCCGCGACGCTGCCGCTGGCCTCCAGCACGCTCACGGTCACGCCGCTGAGGCTGATGGCGCCGCCCGCTGCTGCGGCCCCGCTGATGGCGGTTCCACCGATCGCCAGCGCCAGGATCAGCGCCAGGGCCGCGGCACGCGCCATGGCTTGGAGGCCCGGTGCGACTGAAGGCTGGGGGTGCGTGCCGGGCGTCGCTACCGTGCCCTTGCAAGTGATCTAGAGGTCGCTGGAAATGATGGGCCGCTCCGATCGAGATCTGGCTCATGCCGCCGCTGCTGCTGCCGCCGCCCAGCACGGCAGCAGCCTCGCCTTCCCGCCGCGAACCGTCCTTGCTGATCTGCCCTGCCTCTGTCCCAGCACACTGAGGGGCACCGTGCTCCATATTGAGGCTCGTGTTAAAGGTTGTAGGAGTGTACATGAGGCAGCGGCGGAGGAGGCACTGCGTTTATGCCATGTTTTGCAGGGAAGATCAAACGCTGCCTATTTTTAGAGGGAAAAAGAAGCGATGGTCTGCCTAGTAACTGACGAAAAAAAGCAAGGGCTAGTGACAAACAGGGCACGTGCCAGACGGATCAGTGCATCAGCAAATCAGCAATCAGCGAGGAATCAGCAAACAGGGGAAGGAAAGGGAGCGGGTGGCGCTCCACCTTGCGGCACTCACAACGGCAGCTCAGCTGCGGCCAAAGGTCCAGAAGCCGCCCTTCTTGGGCGCCTGGCCGGGGTCGCGGGTGGCCCAGCTGGGTGCGGGTGCCGCCGATGAGGAGGCGGCACCCGTCTGGCGCACCACCACGGAAGTGAGCGGCGCCTCGCTGCCCTGCGAGCTGCCCTGCGTCGCCTCAGACACCACAGACGGCGCCGGCGAGGGCCGCCCGCTGGAGGCATTGAAGTCTGCTGCCTGCAGCGGCGTGGCCACGTCGCTGCCGGCAATGCTGGGCACGCGTCGCGCACTGCTGGCAGCGGCGGCCGCCTCGGCTGCATCCATGCGCGCTGCGGCGGCTGCCAGGTGGTCCCTGCGCAGCCCCAGGACTGCCCGCATGCGATCCAGGCTGTTGCTGGCGCTGGGCTGCGACGAGGAGCTGGCAGTGACGGAGGAGGTGGAGCGCGGCGGCCGGCTGGAGGCCGACTTGCCGTCCTTGGACAGCACTTTGTCCAGCGCTCGCTGGCTGGCGGCACGGCGCTCCTCCATGGCTGCCCTGCGCGACTCCTCGGCTGCAATAAGAGAGGATGGGGGAGTGGGAAGTTGAGTGGTGGAAGGAGTAGCGGTGGGGGTGTACAGTACAGCACCTGCATGGCCCGGCAGCTGGGACTGGGGAGGCAGGCGGGCAGAGGGGCAAGCACTGCCACCCAGACCAACCTCAGCCAGCCCCTCACGCCGTTGCATCAAGCAGCACTCACCGCAGCGGCGCTCCGCCTCCCACTTGCGGACCAGCGCCTGGCCATCCTGCTTCTTCATGCGGTGCCGCCGGATGGCAAAGGCGGAGGCAATGGCCACCAGCAGGACCACGCCGCACACAGCGCCCAGGATGATGCCTGGCGGACAGGGAAGGGAGGGGACAGCAGGTGGGGGTGAGTTGAGGAGGCGGGGGCCAGTTGAGGATGGGCACTGAGCTGGGGTGGTGTCGTCAGGGACAAGGCTCACGGCAGCGGAAGGCAGCCCACAGCTGCAGCAGTGTTGAGCTGCTTCCGGCACTGTGAACAGAGCCGATTCAATCAGCAACCCCACCGGCCAGCACCCTCCACAATCAGGCTCACCAATCAGGGTTCCGTTGGAGGTGCCGCTGCTGGCCTCCGCCTCGACAGCAGTGGCCTCGTCGGCCGCGGCGGCAGGGCGCACATACTTGAAGGGCAGGGGGGTGAACTGGTAGGGGCCGCTGCCCAGGAACACAATGTCTACCGACTTGGCAGACAGGCCTGCGGCAATGACAAGCAAGGAGCGGGGAGGGCAGACAGCCGCTGTTGGTGAGGACGTGCTGAATGGGCGGCAACGCGTCGCACTTGCAATGCAGCAGCCACACACCAGCAGCTAGGCCCAGCCTGCAGCTTCTTATTCACACGGGTCCCAGTGCAGCCCAGCCCCGGTGCACACCTGCCGCCTGGTGCAGGTTGCTGAGCAGCACACCGTTCTTGGAGGCGAGGCGGATGGAGGCGTTGAGGGCCTGCGGGTGGGCGGGGCAGGGGGTGGGGCAGGCCCGAGCAGCCAGTTGGGTGAGGTTTGTTGTCAAGCTCCACTGTTGGCAGCTGAGCAGCCATGGACGCATAGGGCTCCCCTGCCCTCTCCACTACTGTCATCCCACCCAGCCAGACTCATCCCACTACAAACCGCACCGGCTGAGCCAGCACCAGCGCCAGCGGCCGCACCTGCTCCTCCGTGAAGTTTGTGATGAAGGTCTGGGCAAACAGGTAGACGCCCGCCGGGGTGACGGGCTTGGCGGGGGCGGTGGCGTTGTTGCGGGTGTAGTTGCCGGGCCTGGTGCCCTTCTTCTCATCATCCTCTCCGCCCTTCTTCTTGCCACCCTCCTCCTCCTCGTTGTTCTTCTTGGAGCCGTCATCGCTGCCGCCCTTGCTGCCCTTCTTGTCGCCGCTGCCGTCATCCTCATTGCCATCGCCTGCCTTGGTTTCGTTGTCGCCGCTGCCGGCCTTGGTGTCACCAGTGGCGTCGGTGGTGTTGGTTTCGGCGTTGTCCTTGGCAGCACCGGCAGTGGTGTTGTTGCCGGCTGCCTTGACGCAGGTGCAGCAGTTGGGCGCGCCTGCGAAGCGGGGAGGGGCAGGACAGAGCAGTGTGAGGTGGCAAACGGCAGGGCGCAGGTCGAGCGGCAGCCATGGGCCCACACAGGCCCTCTTCATAAGTCCAGTCCGCCCAGGAGTGTGCACAGCACCCCAGCTGCTGCCACAGGTCCTGTTTGACAAAGCAGGCCACCCACTGGACTGCAGCTCACCATTAGGGCTGCGCTTGTTGGCGTAGAAGTACACGCTCAGCTCCTCCTCCTTCACCTCGCCGCTGGCAACCTGCGGCAGATGGGTGGCGGCAGCACAGCGCGGGCAGTCAGTGGCTGTGAACCAGCCAAATGGAGCAAGTCCCCCGCCAGTGGACACTGACTTGCGTTCTGGAACAGCAGCAAACACACGGTAGGCAAGCTCACACCACACAAGCCCCGATCATCAGCGCAACAATGCACCAGCAGCTCAGCAGCTCGGCAGTCCAGCAGCACCCACCTTGGCCTCGCAGTACAGGGCGCAGCCCGCCTCATCGGGAGCCAGTGCGTGCTTCTTGGAGTAGCACTGCCCCTTCTCGGTTGCCAGGGGCAGGTTTTCCGCCGCAGCGGCATCGGCGCCATCGCCGGCAGCTGCAGCCGCGGCCGCAGCCGTAGCGGGGGCAGGGGCGGCTGCTGCCTTCTTGTCGCCATCGCCGCCAGCCTTCTTGTCCTCCTTCTTCTCATCCTGTTTGGTCACCTTCTTGCCGTCGCCCTGGGCATCCTCCTTCTTGGGCTTGCCGCCGTCGCCATCCCCCTCAGGCTTGGCCATCATTTTGCGGCCGCCGGTGCCGCCCAGGCCGTTGATGGCAAGGGGGTCAACCGACACCAGCTGGGAGCCGTCGGCGGCAGCAGACAGGGCCTCCGCTGGCACTGCCCCTGCAGTGGCGGCTGCGGGCACCACAGCTGCAGCAGCTGCGGCGGCTGTGGCGTCAATGGGGACGGCTGCTGTGGCCGCTGCAGCTGCTGCTGCTGGGTCGGTAGCGATGGCAGCGGTGGCTGCTGTGGGGTCGATGGCCACGGCGGTGGCAGCTGGGTCGGCCACGGCGGCAGCAGTGGCGTCGGCTGTGGTAGCTGTGGGGTAGGCAGCTGCGTCCGGCGCGGCAGTTGGGGCTGTCGCAACCGCAGGTGCAGTGGTGATGGGGGCGGTGGGGTAGAGTGCAGCCGGCACAACTGCAGGAGGGTGGCAGCGGGTTGGGAATGGGAGCATGAGCATGCGTGGCTAGCCCCTGCATTTGGCAACAGGCAATCAAGCTCAATCATGCTGTGCACTGTCCCGAGTTGTACTCCTGGCTGTGTGCCCCGCTGCCCGCCTGGCCCTCC
>VIYQ01001782.1:0-12279 GCA_009928355.1 Chlorella sp. CH2018 | reverse complement strand
CACCCAACACAGCTCGGCAACGGCGGGCGCGGCCCGCGGTCTGCACCCACCTGCAGGGCTCCATGGCCCGCTTCTGGTCCTCCTTCCACTGCAGCTCCGGCTCCTCCTCAAACCCGGACTGGCACACAATCTGGCTCTGGATCTCCAGCACCACCAGCTTGTCCCCCGCCTGGGTGGCAGGGAAGGGGAGGAGGGGCAGGGAAGAATTGGGTGGCCGGTTGAGGTTGAGTGGGTGCAGGGTGATGCTGTGAAGGACTACAGCAAGCAGGGGACAAGACAGTGCATCGCAGGCGCAGCATGCATGCATTTGATTGCCACCGTCCGCAGCAGGGTTGAATTGAGCTGCGCTGCCGCAAGGGCGGCGGCAGCCCCCCACCGCCCGGCACACCTTGGCGACCTCCGCCTCCCATTCCCGCCGGTTTGTGACGTAAATCACGCGTTCCTCCACCTGCTGGCTCTCCCGCATGCGCCGCTCGAGTGCCTGCTCCGGTGTTTCGCCCGGCTTGGCGTGGGCGATCAGCCGCCGCTGCCGCCCTGCTGCCGCGGGTGGGGACCTGTCGCGCCCGAGCTGGGCGACCGTCCCGCCGGCCGCCGTTCTTCCACGGCCATCGCGGGGGGCCTGCCGGCGGCAGCAGGGCGCGCCCAGTGGAACCCTCCTGCTCACGGCCACCCCGCTAGCGCTAACGGCCTGCACGCCTGCTGCCTGCAACATGCTAGCAAGGCCCGTAACGGAGGGGATGCCACGACAGCAGCGCGAGGCGCCGGGGCGACTATCGAATGGCCAGACACGAAGACCAGGCCCGCTGGGCCGGGCGGCAGGGGGGATTGTGTATATCGGAGCGAAAGTAATTGGAAGAGCGCGCGACCCGCCGAGATGCGGAGAGGCTGACGCCCTGCTGGCAGCGGATCATGGGCGCACTGCCGCCGGCCTGCCTGCAGGAGCGACTTGGGGGCAGGTTGACCGACTGCACTGGCTGCCATCGCATATGCACATCAGCTTGCACTGTCTTCCGTCAGTGTGCCGTCACCAGCCAGCCAGCGGCCCTGCTGCCACCTGGAACAGCCGTCTCCATGGGCTGAAGAGCTGCTACACAGAGGGGTCTTGGACATGAAAAACTCGAAGCAGAAGAATAATGATGAAAAACAAGAAATACAACAGAGAGGGTCAAAGCTTGGGTAACGGAGGCTCTTGCGGGTTCATGCACGGGAGGTCTGCGGGTGCGGTCAGAAAGTGTGGTGGTGCCCAAGGTTCTGACGGCGAAAAGGGGCTTCTTGATGTCAACAAAAGGGGGTTAATCCAGGCTTCAGTTCATTGAAAGGTTATAAGCAAAAACGAAACATGTGGCTGCACAGCTGCCCGCATCGGCGCTTCACTACAGCGCATGTTGTAGCGCCGCCGCTGGCTCAGGTTCACGCCGTCACATCGTTCCGTGTGGGCAACTTGCCAAACACAACGGCAGGCAGCGGCGGCGTGGGCGTGCGCAGCGCGGGTGGGCGGATGACGAAGCACAGCGCAAAGGCCAGCACGGTGGACAGGCCCAGCAGGAAGATGAGGGCGGCCACCGCGCTGAGCGCAATGCACACACCCAGCGTGGCGCTGGGGTCCTGCCACGACAGCAGCGCCTGCGTGGTGTGGAGTGTGGAGGGAGATGGGGAATCGTGCGGTTGGGTGAGCTTGATGCCCTGTAGCGCTTGTGTCTTGAAGGCTGGAAGCATGATGTGAAAGGAAAAGATACCCCCGGGACAGTCAGCGGCAGTGGCCAGCCCAGCTGGCTCAACACATCAACAAGAGCGCACCCCAAAGCGCTCCATGGCGCACGCCACGCCATCCAGCACGTTTTGCACGGTCAGCCCCACGCGCTGCAGCCGGTCCAGCTTGGCCTTCAGAGCGGCCACTGGGTTGGCGGTGCCCTGCGTGAGCGGGCGGGGATGGATGAGCAGATGAGATGGTGGAGGGTCCAGTCCAGCCATCCGGCTGACATGGAGCGGCAGCACAGCCTCCCAAACAGTGGCTGGGCATGCACAGATGCACCGGAGCAAGCCCCGATTGGATCCAGCAGCACCAATGCCCAACCAGGCCCTAGCAGCCAACTCCCCTCCATGCCGCCCCCCCTGCTGCCAACAGCGCACGCACCGTCTCCAGCGACTCGTTTTCGGGCTCGATGCCTGGAGGGTCCTGCTGCATGGGCGCCGGCAGGCCTGTAGGCAAGGGCGGGAGGGAGCAGGCGCGGGCCATTGCGCACCATGACCAGAGCAGGCTGGTTGGCCGCACATGGACACAGGCAGCTGTGTGGTGTGAGCGGCATGCATGCAACACAAGGGCGAGTGTGCTACACCAGGCAACCAGCCATGCCATGGACCCACCCTTAGTCCCACTCCATCCCACCCACCCGCATTGTCGGGCTGCGCCGTCAGGGTGGAGACCACCAGCCATGCCAGCAGGGCGGGGATGGCCAGGCGGGGCAGGAAGCAGAAGAAGCAGATGCCTGCCATCGCCGCCAGGGAGTGCCTAGGCTCCTTCCATGTCTGCATGGGAGTGGGGAGTGGGTTGCAAGGGCTGTGTTGGTGCTGGGGGAGTGACTGTGGAAGCACAGCGATGGACCGCAGGCTTGGCCACCTGGTGCCGGCTGCTGCTGGCTTCCTGCAGCCGCCAGCCAGCTGCAGACAGCCATGTGCTCAGCCGCAGGTCCTCCCAGCACCCACCTTGATGTCGTCGAAGCGGCGCTTGAAGCGGCGCACCCCCACCAGCGCCATCTGAATGCGGCGCATGTTGAGCCGGGCCCGGCTCATGGCAAACGCCTCCCTGCCAGGGGGACAGATGGAGAGTAGCAGCATGCGTGGAAGGGCTGCGGCTGGACCAGGGTGGCGCGCGTAGGTGGCACAGCATGGCTTGTTGCTGGCTGTGCAGGGCAGCAGGCGCGGTCAGTCGGCGGTAATGCTTGAAGATACAGAGGCATTTCAGCCGGGCACTGCTTCCTCTCCCACCTCTGTTCAGCTGGATACACCGCAGATGCAATGAAATATCCCCTGCAAGCCCCCTCACCGCTCCGCGTCCAGGACTGTGAGGGCCACAGGGCCACTAATGGGCGGGTTGGCGCTGTCCAGCCATCTGTGTGGACGCAAAGGGGCGCAAAGACGACATGAGCGACTGGCAACGGGCAGCCAGAGGTAGTTGTAAGATGGTCAACACAGCTGGAGGCTGCAGAGCAGCACGGCGCGGCACACGCCTGGGCCAAACAGAAGCAAGTCGACAGATGAGGCAGTGCACCAGGTGCAGCAGGCGCACCGCAGCACGATGCGGCGCGACTCGCGAGCCATCGCCCCCTGGTGCCCCTTGTCGTCCACGCCATGCACGTAGGCAGCCTTGGGCAGCGCTGGAGCGGTGTACCCCTTGAACAGCGCCTTCTGCGGCAGGGTGAGCGAGGGGCAAGGCATGCATGCGGATGTTAGGGGGTGGCGGGGTGTTGGCCAGCCGTCGATGGCCGGGCTTGGCTAGCGTCCCATGCAGCTATCAGGGTGTGAAGACGCATGCATTCAATGCCGAAAAGCAAGTGCATTGACCCTTCCCACCGTGGAGGAGTAGCAGGCCTGGAGGGAGAGGCTGACGGCGCCCACCACCTGCGCTCCCTTAGCCCTGTCGCCCAGCAGTGGTAGGCTGGCCGAGTGCTGGGTGTTGGGCCACAAGCAGGAGAGGCGCACGCGCAGCTTGCCCACCGCCTGAAGGAACACGAGGGGAGGGCGGGCGAGGGCTACTGGTTGGCTTGAGCAGGCGTAGAGGTGTAGAGTGGAGAGATGCAGCACGCCCAATGCTTGCCAGCGGTGCGGTGCAGAACCGGCTGTCGCCGCGGGGCTTCCTGTTTGAGGGCTTCCTGTTTGATCACACACCTGCACCGCGCTGGCCGGCAGGAAGCCGGGCCGGCCCTTGGCCTTGCCGCCGCGCGACTGTTGGAACACAGCCAGCGTGAGGATGGCCGCTGGGTCCAGTACTGGGAGAGACAGTTGCCAGCCGCAGGCCGCCGTGTTGCCTGTGGGCAGCGGAGGAGAGGCGAGTGTAGCATGATGGCTTCCACATGCCATGCCAGCGCGGCAGGAGATGATACAGGCACCACGCAGCGCATCAGCTTCTCCCTAAAGTGGGATTCCTACTTGCCGCAGCCCCACGCTTTGCCCACCCACCTGCCAGCGGCAGCACCTTGCTGCGTCCCCAGTGCGGACCACACTTGAGCACAAGGAACACGTCCCCGCTGGCGGCGGTGCTAGAGAGCGTCACAGTGTCGACAGTGAGGTCCAGCCGGCCAGTGGGGGCAGGCAGCGCGGGTGCAGCGGCGGCAGCGGATGCATCAGGGGAGGCACCCGCTGCATCGGACGACTCGCCCTCATTCTGCGGAGCGACAGCAAGGCAGGGAAGGAAAGGTATGCTTCAGGTGGGACGGCACAGTTGAGCAAAAGGCTCAGCACATCTCTGGACGAGGCCACCGCATGAGCGGCAGTTCACATGCCTGTCTCGACCTCCAATTCACTCTCACCCTCACCTCCACTTCTGAGGCGGAGAACAGGCGAGAGACTCGCCGCCAGCTCTGTTGCGCCAGGTCGGAAGCGGCGGGCAGCAGGCTGGAGGCCAAGTCCTGCAGCTGCTTGGGCCGGCTGCCCTGCCACGCAATGAACGACTTCTCTGCAGGCGGTGGGCGGGGGGTGGTGTGATGGGAACAGCGGTTAAGGCAGCCAGGCCAGCCCAGGTTGCATTGTGCACACAGGCCAGAGGCCAGTGGCACAAGCTGCCACATGAACAGCAGCAACTCCCAGCCCGCTGGCCACCATCCACACACCCCGCTGGCCCCCACCCGCACACCCTGCCCTGCCTCCCCCCGCACCCGTCATCAGGGCCTTTTGCCGCAGCTCCGCTGGGGTCAGCCCCTCCGTGGTGCTCTGCAGCCGCTGCACCATGGCCCGAGGCTCATCCAGGCTGCTGCACCCGCTGCCCTGCTCGCTGCCGCCCTCCTCATCCCCCACATCCTCCGCCAGATCGCCGCCCAGGAAGGGAGTCTGGTACATCACCCGCCGCTGGTCGGTGTCTACCAGGGTGCAGCGCAGGCGGGCGCGCCCCCCCGCCTGGTTCTTCAGCACCCCCTCCAGCTCCACCGTGCGCCGCCGCACCGCCTCCAGGTTGCGAGAGAGGCCGGAAGGCAGCAGGTCATGCAGCCAGACCTGGAGGGGGAGGGGTGGGAGGGCAGTGGGTGGTCAGACGCCAGGCTGGAGCGACTGCAGGCCATGGGGCCACCAGGGCAGGCCAGCACTGTGCTCTCCAGCAGTGCCACATGAGGACAACCATCCCTGCTCACGTTCGCGATGCTGATCAGGCGTCCGCGCTGCGTGTTGCTGGCCGTGCGATACACCTCGACGCGCAGCTCGCGGTCGCGCAGCGGCAGCGGTGCCGCAAACACAAACGTCTGTGGTGGAACAGCGGGCAGGCAGCGGGGTGCAGAGTTCAATTCAAAGACAGCAAGCAGAATGACGTCATTCTCAGGCAGGAGCTGGGGCTAGGACAGCAGGCGAGTCATCACTCAGGAGGTCAACCCCCCGTGCACCCACCTGCTGCAGGTTCACGGTGCCGTTGAGCCGCTCCTTCTTGATGAAGGATGTGTGCTTCTGCCGGCCCAGCACCAGGCGCACATAGCAGCGCATGCCTGACAGGCTGCTGTCAGCGGCCGAGTCGCTCAAGGGGGCGTCCTCGCCCACGGCTGCCAGCCGAGATGGCGAGCCAGCTGCGGCTGCTGCTGCTGCTGCTGCACGTGCCGCCAGCAGGGGGTGGGGCGGCGGCGACGGCCGCTCCAGCGCACGCGGCGAGGAGGGTGACATGCGAGACAGGCGGCGGGGGTCATCCAAGTCATCTCCATCCCCGTCAAACGCGGGCTCTGCATCCTCTTGGTAGCCAAAGGGCAGGCTGCCGCCGTCTGCGCCATAGGAAATGGTGCGGCTGGCGGCTGGGGTCAGGAGTGTGCACAAGGCAGCACAAAAGCATGCCTGCTCATGCGTTTCTGTCACTGGCACAGGGGCAGCCCACCTGCTCGGTGCACGTCACCCCCGCATGCTCACTGCCCTGTGCCAGCCCAGTGCAACTCACACTCATCGCCAGGGTCCTCTCCAGCCAGCATGTCGTCACTGACTGAGCTCTGGATGGAGGTGCTGCGGTCCAGCCGCCGCCCATTGCTGCTGCGGCTGCGCCCCGGCAGCACCCGGCCCAGCAGGCCGCCCAGTGGCTTCTTTCCAGCAGGCGCGCCGGGGCTGAACGAGCTGCGGCTGATGGCTGACGTCCGCGTGAATGCGGGCGACAAGCCCGCCGCAGGCTCTGCCGCCTTGCTGGCGCTGGCCGCCTGCGCCGCTAGGGGCACATGCATGCCCTCAATGCGCTCCAGTGTGATGGCCAGGCAGACCATGAGCGGCTCCTGCGGGCAGAATGCAGGGCACACAGCTGCAGTAAGTAGGCGCATTGCGCAGGCAGGCATCCACCTTCCAATCACGCACATGCTGCATGTCGAGGTGCCAGAGTGATGCCTGCCGCAGATTGCACTCATCTCTCAGTGCTCAACCCTCACCCTCCTCACCTCGTACAGGCTGCCCTGGCTGCTGTGCACCACCAGCGGCACATGTTTGCGCGTGCCAGGCTGGCAGCACAGCGTGCTGAGCGCAGAGCCGCCTGCATTTGGGAGCGGGCCAGAGGTCAGTTGGCGGTGACAGCCTGAGGCAGCCCACACTGGCGACAAGCGTGGTTGGCTGCCCCACAGCTGCCCAGACCCAAACCTCATCCCGGCCACGTCCTCACCCGGCCGCTCCCTGCCGCCAGCCTCGAACCAGGCCTGCACACAAATCTCTCCCGCATCCACTTTCTTGGCCGTCTTGCCGCTGCCCTTCCAGCCGTACAGTGGCAGCCAGCGGGGCTCGCCCGGGCCGCTTTGAGAAGGGTCCACATCAGCAAAGGGCAGCTCCGCCTGGGCAGGCAGCGAGGGGCGGAGGCGTGCACAGCGTGGTTCAGGCGGCGGCACCGGCCAACTGAGGCAAACCAGGATGGCCGGCATCGCAGTGAGATCATGGCGCTCACACAGCCGATTTGCTCACAGGCTTGACAAAACCCGCAGCCCTGGAAGCACCAGCAGCGCACCTGGCCAAGGAAGTCGTCGGCGGACACGAGGTCCCAATCAAATACACGTAGTGCAATGTATGGCCGACCATCTGCAAGCACATGGCAAGTTTAGTTGCGGGCGACAGTGAACAGGTGGCTGACGTGCGTGCACGCGCTACAGCCTGCCTCAACCATGATTCAGCATGCAGCTGCTAGGCCAGCTGCCTGTGCTCGTTGCCTGGCAGCTGCAGGCCTCCGGAAAGGCGCACCCGCCTCCGCCTCTTCCACGTCCGTGGGCCCAAAAGCCATGGTTTCGTTCCAGCGAGGCTCAAGTGTCTTCAGCTCAGTCTTGGTGCTTGCCTGGTTGCCACCCACCTGCCGGGCACAGTGAGCAGATGAAGCGGTGAATCAGCGACAGCAGCATGAAACACATGCAGCACAGCCACACAACAAGGTTCCAGGTATGGGGACCACCGCAGCATGCGACCAGCAAACGCACAAGGTCTACACGGTGAGCCAACGATGCGAGCCTCCCAAGCCTGGCGCCCACCTTGACCAGGCAGTAAGGGTCGGACAGGCCGTTCGAGTCTGCTGCTCTCAGCCGGCGGGCGGCGATGACTTGCACCATCAAGCTGCGGGGCCCGCTGCCGCTCGCCGCGCCAGCTGGGGAAGCTGCTGCAGCGGCGTTGCCAGCAGCAGGTGCTGCGTCACTGCGCGCCGGCCCAGATGTTGCAACCTCAGCAGCAGTTGGGCTGGAGGGCGGTGTCACAAAGGCAGCGGGTGCGCCATGCGGCGTCGCCGGCACCGAGGCAGTGGCGGCGGACGAGTGGGAAGGGCTGCCCTCTGCATCTGCCACGATGCGCCCTGCACTGCGTGAGCGGATGCCCTTGGTGAACAGCCGCTTGAACAGCGACTTCTTGGGCTGCGGGCTGCCCGCGTCGCTGCCGCGCTTGCGCGCGCCGTCGGCATCGCCCCGGCCCATTTCCCGCCCAGCTGGGGTCCGCTCAGGAGGTCAGCTTCACCCTGCAGGCACGGGCGGCCATCAACCTTACTGCGTGCACATCACTGCCACGCGCATCTGCGTTGGGCATGCAATACACAGGCACCACTGCAGGCATAAGCGGAGGCAGTGGCCTGCGGCGGCGTGCAGCTGTGCGGCGGCGGCGGTGCCGGCGGTGCCAGCAGTGAGCGAGGCTCTGCTCGGCAGTGCACCCCCGGTTCCAGGAACATGAGCGCGACTCTGTCGCGGCATTGCGGACGGATGGGCGCCCCAAGCGCCCTGGGCGGCCCGCGACCAGAGCCCTCGTTGCAGGCCCGCTCACCCGCCGCGCCAGCTGTGCTTGCAAGGTTTGCTGTGGCTCAGTGCAGCGTCATAGAGCCGTTCGGCGCTGTGCTGGTGTGCCACTTCTCTCGCGACCGCTGGCTGTTCGCGGTGGGCGGGCAGGCAAGGCTGCAAGTGCCGGCTAGAGCGCCGGGAAGCGGAGGCGTGAAGTAGTTGGGCACGCAGGGCAGCGAGGAACTGGGATGCTTGCCGCCGCCACTGCGCTTTTTCGGTGCCAACCCCAACGGATGGGCGCATTTCTCTGGCCCCTAGGGACCACCCGTTGATGCGTGCCCCCTCACCCCGCCTCAGCCTGCCTCATCCTTGCCGTTTACACTGCACCAGCAGCAGGTACAGCTCGATGCGGCGGCGCAGCGCCCGCTGCTCGGGCGGGCATGCCGCCAGCGCCTGATGCAGAGCTGCCTCCGCTCGCCGCGCCTCACCAGCCGCCAGCGCACCCTCGGCCTGGCGCAGCAGGCCGGCTGCATCACCGCTGGCAGCGCCCGACCCTCCTGCCGGCCCCCGCCCGCCCGCAGCCCAGCCGGCCGCGTCCGCCTCTGCATCCGCTGTGGCGCCGCTGGGCTCCCGGCTGTGTGTGGGGGTTGTCTGCTGCTCCCGCTCAGCCTCCAGCAACAGGTCGCAGATGCGGCGCGCCAGCTGCACGTCCGTCAGCGGGCAGCGCCGCAGCGCGGTGTGCAGCAGTGCCTCCGCCTCCCGCAGCCGCCCCAGCTGCAGCTGCTGCTCTGCGAGCTCGGCTGCCTGGCTGGCATCTGCTGCCACCAGCCCCGGGCCAGGCTTCATGGGGGAGGAGGTGGTGCTCACTGCTTTGGGGGAGGCGCCGCCAGGAGGCGTGCGAGCGCCGGAGGAAGCAACCGAGGGAGCGCCGCTGGGCCGCCGCCGGTGCTGCGGCGGCCGTGCTGGCCGGGGGGCCGCCGGCTGCGGCTGCTGCTGCTGCTGCTGCTGCTGCTGGGTGTGGGGCGGCTGTGCTGTGTGCTGTGGCTGTGCCTCGGGCCGCACCCAGTCTTCTTCTTGGACCTTGACGAGCCCGCAGTAGCCTGTGGCAGGTGGTGGGTCAAGGGAAAGGGGTGGGACACCCGCGACCAGCTGCAACTGCTCACCAGCGGCACGTGCATGTCTCCAGCAGCAGCAGGGTCCATGCTCCACCTGTTCCTTGACACCGTTATTGATCCCCTCACTTGTCCTCACCGTCCCAGAAAGGCACAGGCTGGGCCGCCTGCAGCCGCTCAATGGCTTCATCGTAGGCGGCCATGAGCCGGTGGCACCGCTCCTCTGGGTCCTCCAGCTGCCGCGGCACCGTCCACATGGCCCCAAAGCGCTGCCGATAGGGCAGAAGGGACGGTTGGCGGGATCAAAGACTGCGCAGGCCAGGACGCAGCAGGGAGAGCAGTCGGTGCAGGCAGGAGCAGCTGCTCAAGCCGGCAGCTGCAGCGGCGGGGCGGCGGGAGGCGCCTGCGCCCCTGTTGCGGGCTGCGATCGCCCCCTTCCGCTCCCACCTGCCTATTTCAGGCGCAGCGATGCCCAGGGTCGCAGGCGTGGCGGCGCTGGCGCCCCTCCCAGCCTAGAGCGTGCACAGTTGCGTCTCCTGCCGCCTGAACCTGGACACAACACACTGCGCGGCCCTTACATCGCGCAGGCCGCGCCAGCGACTCTCCCTGGGGCCACCGCCTCAGCGCAGCGCGGCCGTCCGGAACGGCGCCGCAACAGCGCATCGATGGGCCTTTGACAGGCTGGGCTGGCACTTGACCGGACCCACAGCTCCATGACAAGCGTAGTGAGTGAAAGCTCAGCCATGCATTGTGGAAAGCACCCATCTGCGAGGTGCAGCAAGCAGGTTGTGCACTCCTTGCGGGGCCATTGCGGGGACCGCTGGAGGGCTGTGCCCAGGCGGTTCCCCGCAGCTGACCTGCTTATCCAAGCCACTGGTTGTGTTGAACGGTTGATGGGCTTTGACATGCTGCCAGTGCTGCACACAAGGGGCGCAATCATGCTGCTCATCCAAGAGGGCGCGGCCGCCCCCGCCACCCGCCGCCGCCACCTCAGCAAATTTGCCACCCCATCACGTGCTCCCTCATCTCTGTCGGCACGCGCCCCATTGGACTCGCATTACCCGGCGCGCAGCAGGCAGCGAGCGCCCGACTGCGCGACCCCCGGCCCCTGGGCTCGTGGGCCTCTCGCCAGCCGATACCAGGCGCTCCGCGGCATTGCTGCGCGACATACAATCCCCACATGCGGCGCTGCTGACAGGCTACCACCGCCGGCTCAGAATGGCAGGGCTTGCAGGGTGCACCGCAGCCCTCCCCAAGGGCCTAGCAGGAGCCTGCGGGCTCCTTAGAATCCCGGCAGCAGGCACCCGGCCCGCGGCAGTGGCGGCCCAGGAGCGGCACCGGCGGCAGCAGCAGCAGCGGCGGCGCCAGCAGCGGGCGCCAGGTGCGTGCCGGGCTTGCATCGAGGGCTGATTGAGGGGTGCAGCAGCAACAGCAGCAGCAGCCTGTTCGCTTGCGCTGTGCTTCAAATGCCCGCCCTCCCATTCCCACAGGCCTCTCAGCATGCGCGGCACTAGGCAGCAGCACATGTCCAGCGCTGCCGCCGCGGCGGCGGCTGGCGGCGCCACCCCCTCCCCAGCCCCTGCCACAGCAGCCCCTGCCGCAGCAGCAGCAGCCCCTGCCGCAGCTCCGGCCCTCTACCGTGGGCCGCCTGGTGGCGGTGCGGGCGGTGTATGGCGGCGGCTACGACCCGCTGGTCAACCTCGGCTCCGACTTCCTCACCTTCCTGGTGGCCACGGTGCTGGTGGTGCCGGTGTTCAAGTCGGCCAAGCAGAGCCCCGTGCTGGGCTACCTCTTTGCCGGCCTAGTGCTGGGACAGCTGGGGTGAGCGGCCGGCTCTCAGCTTGTCGGCCAAGTGCCTGGTGCTGGTGCAGCTGCGGAGGGCGGGCTGCACGCCTGCGGCATGCCTGCATGGTCGGCAGTTGGATGCACGCTGAGCAGCACGGCAGCCGGCACGGCGCTGCGCTCACCCCTCGATGCTGCTCACCACATGCCTCCATTGCTCCTTTCACTCCCCCGGCAGCCTGTTCCGCAACCTGGAGGAGGTGGAGAAGCTGAGCGAGCTGGGTGTGCTCTTCCTGCTGTTTGAGATGGGACTGGAGCTGTCCATCGACCGGCTGCGGGTGCGCGCAACGGGAACGGCTGCTGCCTGCAGGCGGTCCTGAAGAGTAGCACGAGCAGTCCATGGCCTGAGTGGCGCTGAACGCCCTGGTCACCGCAGCACCAGGAACTGCGGATGGCCCAATGACCACCCTGCTTCCCTGCCCCCCGTCTCATGCAGGCCCTGGCGCGCTTTGCATTCGGCATGGGTACGCTGCAGATGCTCATCTGCACGGTGGCCTTCATCGCAGTGGGCCTGCCGCCCGGCACAGCCCTCTTCTCCCAGGTGGGGCAGGCGGGGCATGCATGGTGGCATGGTCACACGAGAGCAGTGGCTGGTGTGCCATAATGTTTCTGTTGTTGATTTGGCAGGCGGGTATGTTTACAACCGCCCCCAGAGCTGACCGCCTTGCTGCTATAAATCCCCCGCCCGCAGTTTCTGGAGAATGTGCTGCACGCGCCGCCGGCCCTGGCCGAGCTGCGCACGGTGGACGAGGCGGTGGTGATTGGCGCCGCCCTCTCGCTCTCGTCCTCGGCATTTGTGCTGCAGGTGGGGCCGGGCACGGGGAGCAGAGTGCCAGTGCTTGCCAAACATGAAGATGTCCACTGATTGGTGTAGATGGCTTGCTGCTCAGTGCAGCGCTCAGTTGTTGTGCCCCCTGCCCCCCTGCCCGCCT
>VIYQ01001780.1:0-19260 GCA_009928355.1 Chlorella sp. CH2018 | reverse complement strand
CCCCCCCCCCCCCCCAAACGCCGACGCCCTGCCGTTTCTCGCTGCTTGCAGCCTTCTTCGACCTGTTCAAGCTGGGCATGGTGCTGACCGCCACCTACCAGTTCAACGTCAACAGCGGTGGGGGCCCGGGGCGGCCACGTGTTCCGCTGCTGCAGGGTTGTATCCTCCATGCTGGGTTTGGGAGCAGCCGCCGCCGTGCTTGGGTGCATGCCCCCATGTAGGCCCTACTCGCTGCCCACTTACCTGCCCACTCATACCACACCCCCTCACCCCTGCCCTTCCCCCCTGTCCTGCAGCTGCCTTCCTCACGGCAGTGCAGGAGCTTGCAGGCAACACCGGCCTTAGGTGCGCCGCCGCTGTATCTGTCCATTGTTGGCGCCGCATTTGCTGTTGGTGGCGCCGCATCTTCTGTTGGTGGTGCTGCCGGAAGCCAGCAAAACGTTGCGGTGCATGGCCGGACGCTGCCTGGACTGCGGCTGCTGATTGTCGCCGAACGCTCGGCTGTTCGTGTTCTGTCCACCATGCGTGCAGCACTGTGGACAAGGCGGTAGATGCGGTGAACACGCTCAAGGTCATCTCCGGCCTCAACAAGATGGCCGACCTGCTCAAGGCAAGTTGAAGGCCTGGCTAATTGCTGACTGAAGACCGACTGATTTGGTGACTGGTTTGTCAGCTTGCTGGGTGTGCGGTGGCTCAAGGCAAGCGTGCCGACCTGCTCCTGGCAAGTGCTGCTGGGACGGCCTGTTGTTCCGGGCTGCAGGCACACGCATTACAGTACAGTGCAGGCCGCTGCTGGGCCAGCCAAGAAGCAGCAGGCGATACCCGCTGCTTGGAGCACGGTCCACGCGGCCCGCAGCAGCAGCAGCGGCCTGCTGTGCGCTCACCGCCCCGGCCTTGTACACACATTCCCGCTGCGCAGGAGCAGAAGCCGGGCGGCGCCTCCTCCAGCGACATGTTGAAGGACCTGGCCGCTTACCTGACGCTGGAGAAGGCGCAGGTGGGCAGGGGGTTGATGGGCGGCTGGCAGGCTGCTGCTGTGCACCAGGTGGCGGGTCACTTGGTGGTGGCTGGCAGGCGGTGGAGCATAGCTCACACCCCAGCGGGCGTCGTCTTGTCCAACCAACCGTCTGCCCTGCGCTCCCCCCAACTGCAGCGGCTCTACGCCTTCTCGGCGGCGCAGCACGGCATCACGGATGCGCAGGCAGCAGAGATCGCGACCGTGTTCTCCGCTTTTGACAGCGACGAAAACGGCTACCTGTCGCTGGACGAGTTCCAGCGGCTCTGGTGGGTTGCCACTAGTGGTGTGCCGCCGCCGCCGCTGCTGCTGCTGCTGCTGCTGTGCTGCTGTGCTGCTGCGACTGCTGCTGCTGAGTTCCAGCGGCTCTGGTGAGGCGGCTGCCGCTGCCGCTCGTCTGCTGCGACTGCTCGTCGTCTGCCCTTGTGACGCCGCCGAAGCATGCTGTGGGTTGGTTTGTTTGGTTCGTGCGTATGCCATTGTGCTGCCGCTACTGCTGCCGCTGCTGCTGGCCGCCGCTGCGCTGCTGCTGCGCTGCTGCTACGCTGCTGCTGCTGAGTTATCGTGGCTGTGGTCAGCCGTAGCCACCGCCGCTGCTGCTGCTGCTTGTCGCTGGAAGAGCCGCCTGATCATGCTTCCCCAACCACCCTCCTTCCGCCCCGCCACCTCCCTGCGCAGCGCACGCTACGCGCCCGACCTCTCAACCGAGGAGGTGAAGGCGGGCATGGAGATGCTGGATGCAAACAGCGACAAGCTCATCTCGCTGAGCGAGTTTGTGGACTGGTGGGTGCAGAAGAAGACGGCGTGAGCGGGCAGAAGCGTGCTTTTGTTTTAAAGGAAAGAAAGGACGTCGTGAGCGGTGTGCCCCGCACGCTCTTTGCCGGGGGCTTTTGTTGCTTGCCCTCTGCACCATACACCTGCATCGCACTTCGGCGCACTATCCGCACTGACCTGGTACACAGCTGTATTGGGGAGGCACATTGGCCGCACCCCTGCCTCCACTGGTGTTGACGCTGCTCGTTAGCATCTGTTGACCTGTGGGGCGCCTGCCTGATTGATCGATATCGGCTGTAAACAAACCTCAAACAAGTCTTCCGTGCCCTGTGTGGGTTGAATCTTGCATCAATAGCTTTGGCTAATAGAGAGAGGCAAAATCGTTCGTGGGGCGGCAGGCAACGGCTGGGTGCTGGGGAGAAACGCCATGGCCGGCGGCAGTAGTGTACATGCAAAATGAGGCAACTACAGGCGGCGAGGACTGCCTGGCGGTTCAGGTGCAGAAAAGAGGTGCGTGAGGGAAAAAGGTGCGTTGGTGCTCTGATGGTCGGGAAAGGGCGCTGACGAAAAATCAAATGGGTGGGGCAGGGCGCGGGTGTACGTGAGCGGTATGCGTTGGGGCGCCCAGGGCGGGTGTGTGAGTCAGGCTGAGTGGGGTTGGGGGTGGGGGCAGTCGCTAGGTGCGGAAGAAGAGAGTCGCTAGTGAGGGGCACGCGGTGGATCAGAAGAGGCAACGAAAGCATCCGAGGGAGGGGAATGCACACAGCATCGGTCGCACAATCACTCAAAGCACACACAGTTCGGGGTCACCGCAGAGCAGTGCGGCACAGATCAGATGTGTGCGCCATCTAGGGAGTTGAGCTCCGCTGCCCATGCCGCGGGGCAAGCGGCTTGCGGCACAGGCTTGCCCTTGCGCCATGCGCCCGCGCCAGCCGCGCGCCCCATCCGCTCCTCCTCTAGCAGCGCCGCCTCCACCGCTGCTTCAATGGCACTCAGGCTGCCGCTGCCGCTGCCGCTGGTGCCGGGCGCCGAGGGCGTGCCACACATCGCCGACTCCAGTACAGTCACCGGCGATGCGATGCGCGGCAGGCCGTGCGCTGCCTCTGCTGCTGCCGCTGCCTCGCCGCCCGCCGGCCGCAAGGGACCCGCCTCTGCTGCCGCAGGCTTGGGCGCCGCAGAGGGGCGGCGGATGGCGGGAGCGCCAAAGCGGGCAGCAATGTCCAGCGCATCCTCATCCATGTGGTCAAAGCTGTACCTGCAGCACGCAAGGCATCATACGCACACAAGGGCAGTGAGTGGAGCTGGCGGGCGGTGGGGATGCAGGGTGGGCATGCGGGGCGTGCATACAGGGCAACCCCGCTGCAAAGCAGCGTTGCAAAGCGCCGGTGGGACTCGCGAAAAGCCCTGCCGCGCACCGTGAGGGCGGCAGGCGGTGGTTGAGCTCCGCCAGGTCCTCCGGCACCTCGATCGGCGGCAGCACAGGGATGCCCTGCCGAGTTTGGATGTGGAAGCAAGGCTGCTTGAGGACCACATCGGGGGGCGGGCAGGGCAGGCTGTGGCAGCACAAGCAGGGCACAAGTCGCATGCAGGCTGCTGTGGCATCGCATCCCTGGTGGCAGCAGCAGGGCGGCCCAGCCAGCTTCTCGGTGTAGACCCCGATTCCTTGCCACACAGCAGGGCGGCCCGGCGCACCTCCATGCAGTCAAAGGAGATGCTGTGCTGCGAGATCTGAGACTCCAGCTCCTGGGGCAGCAGGCTCATGCGGCTCTGCAGCGCGGCGCGGGGTGACGCAAGGCAGGCAGCGTGAGGGCCGGCACGGCATAGGGGCGGGGAGCCAGCGACCAACACACGTGCCCTGCTGCAGCAGCCCAGTGCACTCAGCGCTCGTGCGTGCAACACGCCACCACAGCTCTCCGCCGGGCCCTCCCAGCCCCTGCCCCACCTGCAGCTGCGGCAGCGCGAGCAGCTGGTCGATGGACGGCCGCGCCTCCGGGTCTTGCTGCAGCATGCGGTTCACAATGATCTGAAGCTCCGGAGAATACTTTGCCGGGATGGCGGGCGGCAGCGCCAGGGCCAGCACCTGCGGCAGCGTGCAGAGCAGGCAAGCAGGCAACCAGGGTCACCGCACAGCAATGGGACGTGTCCACACAGCCTGGCTGGCGGCGGCAGCAGCGAGCACCATGCGTGCATCCAGAGAGGAGCAGAACGTGCATGCAGCTGTCCACCTTGCAGGCCACAACCGCAGGCAGCTGGCCCCCTTGCAGGCCACAACCAAAGCGCACCTTGCGCGCCACCACCTCCTCTTCGCGATCCTGGAACAGCGGCTCCAGTGCGCACAGCTCGTAGAGCAGGCAGCCCAGGCTCCACACGTCTGCCGCGTAGCTGTACTCCCGCCCAGCGTGCATCTCTGGAGCCATGTACTGCGGCGTGCCAATCTGCAGGCAGCGAGGCGCGATGGAGCGGCGCGGTCAGCGGGTGGGGGCCCACAGCATGCAGTACTGTGAAGCACAGCGTACAACTTCACACCAAAACCCGCAACAAGTGGTGAGGTGGTAGCTGGCGCAGCGGCGTTGGTGGCGGCGGCGATGACAACATGTGGTACCAGCAGCCACGGCAAAGAGCCAACCAGGGACCAGTCCCGCCCACCTGCAGCTTGCTGGATCCCATGTGCAGCAGGCCTGCCACGCCTAGGTCAGCAATCTTAAGCACCTCCTGCACAAGGCAATACAGTGTAGCGGGCAGCAAGCGTGAGCTGGTTGGGAAAGCTCGCGGGGACGAGGTTCAGAAGGTTCGCAGGGCGACGCGTGTTCGAACAGCAGCACCACCTGCCTAAGGCGGCAGCACGCAGGCCGCACCTGGTCGCCAACCAGGATGTTGGCAGGCTTGATGTCGCGGTGGATGATGCCTGCCGCGTGCAGGTACTGCAGGCCCAGCGCGATCTGCGGTGGGGAGGCAGAAGACAGGCCTGGTGAGGGCGCGAGTGCTCTGCGCAAAAGCGGGCCCACACAGTGCTCTGCTTGCTTGGGTGGCAAGCAGGCGGCCCGCCCATCAGGCTGATGTTGCGAGCGCTGAGCATAGTGAGCAAAACACAGCACGCCCAGCCGAGGTAGAAAGTACAGCATCGGCAGGCGCTGCGCGGGGTGCAGTGCACATGCAAGGCATGGCCGTCCTTGCCTGCAGCAGGTAACCCCACACTTTGTCCTCAGGAATGCGCTTGCCCTCCCGCCGGTGCTGCCTGCAGGCACCACAGCGAGCGCAGCACAGCAGGGTCAGCACTGGCGGCTGCGCAGTGCAGTAAAAGCATGATTCTGCAGCTCATGGCGCACGTGGGAGCATGGCGAGCAGCCTTGCACTCGCAGGCAGCAGCAGCGCGCAGCACAGCACTGCTAGTAGCTGCAGCAGCAGGCTGGTAGCAAATCGCAGCGGACGACCGCAGCAGCAGCAGCAGCAGCGGCGCGTGCAGCCGCACACTCACTCGACCGCTGCCGCCAGCTCGCCGTTGGGCACCACCTCCATGATGACATACAGGCAGTTGTCCTCCACGAAGCACTGTTTGTACTGCACCACATTCGGGTGGTGCAGCGAGGCCAGCAGCCGCACCTCGTTCACCGCGACCCACCTGCAGGCGCGTGGGAGCGGGAGGGTGGTTGGACATGAGGTGCATGCATGCGCAGAACCGTCCTCCATGCCAGCGCCGCCAAGCAGCGCCAGTGAGGCGCAAGCCATGCTGGCGGGCACGCAGCAAATGCTGGTGGCGGCTGCATCGGTCACAGCCGGGCCAGAGCCCGCGGAACCACCAGCCGCCGGCACCGCACGCACTTCTCCGTCTCCGACAGCTCGCCAATCAGGGTGCGCTTGAGGGCATAGCGCCGGCCATCGCGCATGCGCTCCACCAGGAAGCTGCGGGGAGGAAAAAGGGGGAGGCGGCAGCCAAAGTGGACCCTTTGAGACGGGTGGCCGAGGGCTGAGGGCGGTGGGAGTTTCAGGGGGCAGGTCCTGGGGGCCGCGCGGCTGCCCGGCGCGGCGTGCGCCGGGGCTCAGGAGAGGGTGGGCCGCCCCACAAACGGGCGGGGCGGCGGCCAGGGTTGTGGGGGTGCGCGCTCGGCGCGGCGGCTGGGTGGCCCAGCGCCGCTGGAGGGCCGGGGGCGCGCCACAAACACCCAGCAGCGGCCGCCGAGGCGCGGGGGCGGGCTGCAGGCTGAAATTGCGGCCGCTCGAGCGCGCTGCCTCGGCCCTCCCCGCCCGCCCTGCACTCACACGTCCGCCCAGCTGCCCCGCCCGAGCGCCTTGACGATGCGGAACTTGCCGCCCTGCAGCAGGTGGCCCGCCTGCAGTCTCTGCGGGCCGGCCTCGGCCGCCACCGACGAGGAGAGACAGCCTCCCATGGCTTGGTGGCGGGCTCTGACAGTGCAGGGGATGTGCTGCAGCGGCAGGGGTGGTGCGCCCGTTCATCAAAAGACACGCCCGCCTGGCGCAGCGTGACGGCGGCCGAGCAGCTTCGTGCGGCTCCGCACGTCGGCGGCCAGCCCAGTAACAGGTGGATACCGGCTGCAGCAGACGCGGCATGAGTGGAGCACAGCAGAAGCACAGAGTTACTTAGCTGAGGCAGGCTCTGCTGCCTCGGCGATCGAGGTTGGCGGGGCTGGGGGCTGGGCCGTGGTTTCCCACGACTGCGCTCGCGAGCAGCTGGCGGTGCAGGGCTGGGTGCGCTGGCCGCCGTGGCATCTCCAGGAGACCAAGAATACATAGCACGTGGGGGCATCTGAGCACTGGACAGCCAGTGGGGAAGGGGGCGCAGATGCCGGTGGCGGCAGCGGGCAGCGGCGGCGGCAGAAGAGCGGCTCACGCTGCATGGCGCTGCTTGCGTTGATCACCCCAGGCACAACTCTGCCGATGCTCTGGGGTCGCCGCAGCCCTTCCCCAGGCGCCCAGAGCCCCACGGAGAGCAGCCAACTTCACTGGTGGGCGCCTCCGCTGCCCGCCCCGCGCCTGCCGGCCCCCCAAGGCGCAGACCATCATCTGGTGAGATGATCGCCGCAGCCTGCTGCATGTCCCCTCGCTCTCGCCCCGCTTCAACTCGTGGGCCCCTCCTCCCGGCCTCCCTGCTCCAGGGCTTCGCCTCAGAGGCGGCCCGATCGCAACAGCAGGCGGCCTGCGAGGCCAAGGTGCTGCAGGGCTGCACCGCCGGCCTCAGGTGGGCGGCGGCGGCGGCAGCAGCAGGTGCTCTTGCCACTGGCCGCGAGTGCCTGCGGGCAATGCGACGCACTCATGTCCTGTGGCTGCTGTGTTCGTTGTAAAAGCTGCGATGCTCTGCTCCCGCTTGGACCATGCAGGGTGGCCTGCAGCCTGCAGGCGGAGCGCCAGTGCTCGCCGCCCACCCTCCTGCGCCTGCTGGGCCTGGTCCAAGGTGAGGAGCCAAGGTCGCAGTGGTTGCTTGCTTGTACATGTGCAGCAGTTGAGCACGTCCCCATGCACAAGCAGTGTGTGCGTTGCTGACCCCGCCATCCTTGCAGAGGGAAGCTGGGAGGAGCGCGAGGCGTGCCGCGAGCGGTGCATGGCGGCGTGCTTGCGCCAGCAGACGCCCGCCTGCGAGCAGCACGCCACAGCCTTCTGCGCTGAAGCGTTTGCCAGCAGCGCAGCCGCGTCAGGTCAGCAGCAGCAGCAGGGTATCGACAGCGGTAGCAGCAAGGGCAAAGCGTGATGGCCGCCCCGCAGCGCTTGGCGCAGCTGGAGGGCAGCGAGGCTGCTGCTGCTGTTGCAGCGGGCCGCGGCTGCTTTGACGCCGTACAGGCGGGCTCCAGCCTGTGGGTGGCAGCCAAAATATCAGACCACTGCATCCATCTAGTGCATGCACCTGCCAACGGCACACAGGGCGGCAGCCGCAGCCGCAGGGCCGGTAGTGGCAGCAGTGGCGGCGGCCTGCACGCTGTGCTGCACTTTCCCGAGCCGGTGGCAGCTGTGCAACTAGGCGCGCCCACCACAGAAGCAGCCGCCGCAGCAGGCGTGGCGTCCGGCACGGCGGTGGTGCTGGCTGTAGGACAGAGCTGCCGCGCATGGGCCTTCCAGTTGCAGCCGGCGGCTGATGCAGCACCCACAGCCCCAGCCGAGGTGCATGCTGATGCAGCAGCAGCGGCCAGCATCCCAGTGGCACAGCGGCAGTGCCCCGCCATGCATCAGCTAGCTGCCGCAGTGGCCTGGGAGCACTTGTCGTACGCCTGGGACCCAGCAGCATCGGCAGGTGCGCAGCAGCCCGCTCCCGGCAGCCGCGGCAGTCGTAGCCGTGGAGCGTCTAGCGGTGGAGCTGCTGCGGTGGTGTCGCTCAGCCTAGGCAGCCTGCAGGCAGTGCTGCAGCAGCAGTTTGGTGGCGGGGATGCTGGTCAGGCACCGGCAGGCGAGCAGGTGCCACCCCTGGTGCACAGTGTGGCCAGCTGGGTGTGCCGGCGGGCACCAGGCTCCAGCAGCAGCAACAGCAGCAGCGTTGAAATGCCAGGCAGCCAGGCAGCAGCAGCAGCAGGTATCCCTGCAGATGCCCTGGCAGTGGCGTATTGCGGCACAGCCGCAGGAGCGACAGGGCGGCTGGTGTGCAGCGCACGCTGCGAGCTTGCGGCACGTGCAACCGGCGATGGCACAGCTGGCGGCCCCATTGGGCACCTGCTTGTGGCGACCGCCGCCGGCCAGCTGGTAGCTCTGCCGGTGGGCACGCTGCTCAGCGACCACAGCGCACAGCCTCAGCTTGACGCCCCCGCTCAGCAGGCAGTGGTGGTGTGCCACAGCGGCAGCGGCATGTGGCTCCTGCACCGCAATGGCGGCAGCAGTGCCGGAGCAGTGCAGCTGCCGCCGTCGCAGCAGTTGCTGGGTGAGTCGGGCCAGCTTGTGCCTGCGACAGCATGCGGGACAGTGGTCATTGCTTCCGGCAGAGGTGGAAGCATCAGCAGCACAGCCAGCAGCACCGCGCTGCCTTTGCCATCAGTGCAGCTAGTGGGTGTGCGGGCAGCTGCGGCAGTGGGCAGCTGTGTGTTCTATCTGCCCAGCGGTCGTGGCAGCGAGCTCCGCTGCTGGGATGCCGGCAGCGGTGCGTCAGCGGCCGCAGCAGCGGCAGAACTGGCAGGGATGCCTGCAGGCAACATTGCTCAGCTGGTTGCGACCAGCCCAGCACCGCACAGCAGTGACTCCGCTCAGCCGCGGCTTGTGCTGCTCACAGATGAGGGCAAGCTGCTAGCCGTGACGCCGCCCTGCTGTGCGGCAGACGCACAGCGGGGCCTGAGCACCAGCGGTAGCGCATCCGTGGGGCAGCTGGAGCGCAGCATGCAGGTGTGGCACTGCATTGCTTGGCTGGAAGGTGCATGAATGGCAGCGCTTGGCGGGACGCTCTGTCTCCAGACATCCAGGGATGAACAGCACATGCAGCTGCGCCGTCTTACTGTGTTGTAAACAGTCTTGAAGCTAGCGCTGCGCTGCTGCTCGCCCCACCCTGTTCTCCACCCTCCTGCTGCACCACCCTCCCACCCACCAGGGCCTACTGGGCAGCATCGCCCAGCTGTCAGAGCAGCAGGAGGGGCTGCAGCGGCAGCTTCTGCAGTTGGATGGCAGCATAGCGGGCCTGGCGGCTGCCATCCCCACTGCGCAGACAGCTGCAGCCTGCAGCCCTGGGCGCAGCGCTGGCCTGGAGTGCAGGCTGCGCACGCTTGCAGCGACCAGCGGCAGCAGCAGCGGCAGTAGACAAAGTCTGCTGGTGGAGGTGCAGCTGCTCAATTGTAGCAGCGCGGCATTGGCAGGCAGCTGGAGCCTGCTGCTCCACCACACCCCCAGCAGCAGCAAATCTGCCGGGCAGGAGGGCTGCGGTGGCGGCATCGTGTGGGCATCACCGCTAGGAGGCATTGCGGCCGGTGCAGCATGGAGCAGGCAGTGTGAGCTAGTGCTGCCTGCCAGCCCGGGGCCAGCCATGGGGCACCTGCGGGTGCTGCTGTGCCGGCATGGCAGCAGCAGCACAGCCAACAGTATGATGCTGCTGCATGCTGTGCAGTTGGATGCGCTGCACTTGCCGCAGTCTGCAGAGGGTAGCGGGACAGCAAGCAGTGCGCAGCAGCGGCGGCAGGCAGTGGCGCCGGATGCGGCGGCCAGCGGCAGCGTTGAATTGCAGTGTGCTCGCATGCTGCTGCAGCTGCCCACATCAGTGGTTGGGCTGCAGCCCGCGGCTGGCTCACTTTTGCAGGAGTTGCGCCAGCAGGGACTGAACCAGACGCAGCCGCAGGCAGCAAGCCGTGGACAGCAGACTCAGCATCTGTGCCCAGCTTTCAGCCTGTTGCAGCCAGCAGTGAACTCACAGCAGTGTGCCGATGGCAGCAGCACGGTCATACAGTGCACTCCGCCGATCGCACTGCAAGCGCAGCTGCTGCCGGCGGTGCCTTCAGCAGCCAGCCAGCAGCAGCTGTTTCAAGCAACGGCAGCGTCGAGTGACGCAGCTGCGCTGCTGGCTGCCCACCAGGCGCTGTGCAGGCGGGCGCTGCAGCTGCAGGCAGGCGCACCCGCGGCACCGAATGAGCTGCTGCTGCAGCAGCAGCAGAGGATGCCGCCCTGGCCTAGGGTGAATGGCAGCGATGGCTTCCTGCTGCCCGCACCTGCAGCTGGTCCGCTGCAGGCTGCGCACCCGGCGTCCTCTGCTGCAGTCGACCAGGCGGTGCTTGAGCAAGCGCTGGTGCAGCTGCGGCAGTTGCGAGGGGCGGCACTGAGGCTCAAGCAGCTGGCAGCAGAGTGTGGGGAGCACTCTCCTGCTAGGGAGCGACAGCTACAGAGAGAGGCACAGCAGGCAGAGGCGCAGCGGCTCGCGCAGGCTGCACGGCATGCTGCGGCCGACATCCCTGTGCTGCTGCACTGACAGCTCGGATTGCAGCATATTGTAGCCGTGACCTGGGCATGGGATGTAACAACGTGCATCTTGCGCACCCTGCAAACTTTGGCCGGTTACGCCCTGGGAAGCGGCTGCCTAAATTCCGACGTAGAAGGCGGATGGGGGCGACAGCCCCTTTCCATCGGTGCCTGCTGGGCTGAACTAGTGTCGATTTGGGCTAAGGTTGCCGCCGCCGCCGCCGCTGTACAGCCTGTCCTTCTAGCAGGCCTGCTGCGGCGCATCGCTGTGGCAGGCAAGGGGCAACACGAGCGTTCAGTGAATGGATGCAGCAGGCATCGCGGCAGCAGCCCCAGGTCTTTCCCCATCAAGTTGCGAGCGAGCCGGCGTCTGGTCTGGTTCCATTTGGAGGCCCAATGCCATGTGATCCAGCAGAATGCATATGCTTGATGTCCCCATCCATTGTTGCACAGCACAGTTGGACGAGCACCATGCCTGCTGGCATGCCGCCGCTGCCGCCGCTGCCGCCATGCCGGGCAGGTCAGGTCAATTGCGCGTGCCCGCGCCAAACCCAAACCGCCCACGCTCGCACCACACGGTATGGCGCTCCTCCTGGCCCTGAGGCAGGCCTCGCAGGGGCGGCTCGCGCCCGCCCTGCTCGCGGGCAGCCTGCAGCAATTGCGCGGCTTTGCAGCACCTTCGAATCAGATGGCGCTCATCAAAGAGCTGCGGGAGCGGACCGGCAGCCCCATCGGCGACGTGAAGAAGTGCCTCGAGTCCTGCGGCTGGGACATCGGTAAGAGCGGCTGCCAACAATGCAGCGCATCTGAAGCAGCAGCTTTGGCAGTGCAGCGGGTGCATCAGCTGCCGCCGCCCGCCGCCGCCGCCGCCGCCGCCGCTGCCTGCTGCCACCTGCAGCTACCTGCCGTTGTTGCGTGTTTCCCACCACCTGGCTGCTGGGTGCCCATGCCTGCCTGCAGAGGCGGCCACCGCAGAGCTGCGCAAGCGCGGCCTGGCAGCTGCCAGCAAGAAGGCATCGCGGCATGCAGCTGAGGGGCTGGTGGGCGTGGCGCAGGGCGACGGCGCGGCGGCGGTCGTTGAGGTGCGGTGCTTGGGCAATGCCTACATGCAATGCTTGATGAGCACAGGTCATGCCCGTCGCTGCCCGTCCCACCGCCCTCCCTACCCTCATTATCCTGCCGCCTTCCCTAACCCGCTGCATACCCCCGCCCGCAGATCAACAGCGAGACAGACTTTGTGGCGCGCAACGACCAGTTCCGTTCGCTGGTCAGCACGGCGGCAGCAGCAGCTCTGGGTGTGACTGCCCTGCGGCCAGGCTGCGGCGCTGAGCTGGATGGCGGCGCGCTGGAGGCAGCACAGCTTGCCGATGGCACCACGTGAGCTGTGCTGGGGATGTGACTGCTGGGCAGGGCGGTACAGTAGGGGGCACGCTGGGCTGGTGCTGTGTTGCATGCTGGGCTTTGCTGCTGCTTGGGCTGCAGATGCGATTGTGATCCCCACCATCACCACGCGTACCCTGCTGGTCAAGCATTCTTGCTGTCCCTTGTGCGCACCCTGCCTGCAGGCTGGCGGATGCTGTGGTTGGCGTGGCGGGCTCGGTCCGCGAAAACGTGCGGCTGCGGCGCGGCTTCCGGCTGGCTGCAGGCCCCGGCGGCCTGATTGGCTGCTACCTGCATCAGACTGTGGAGCCTGGCCTGGGCCGCATCGCTGGACTGGTGGCCGTTGAGAGCAGCAAGCCGCTGGCTGGCGACTCGGCTACCGCGGCGCAGGTGGGAAGGGATGCGTGGAAGTGTGGAAGCAGTGCGCCATATGGTGCGACCTTGGTTTGGAGCTGAATCAGCTGTTTGGCAACAGCAGCTCGTCAGCTTTGCATGCAAACAGTGGCCGCTGGTTGGATGATCCTGCTGGGATTCTTTCTGCTTTGGGGCTCTCTGTGCTGGTGCCTGCATGCTTGCATGCATGCACAGCAATGCAAGGGATCCGCGAGCCACCTCTGCTGCCTGCCCATGCCTCATGCTGCCGCCCCCCTCGCTCTCTGTGCAGGAGCTGGCCCACAAGCTGGCCATGCAAGTGGTGGGCGCCGGCCCCAAGTACCTTGACCGCTCGGCTGTGCCCTCGGAGGCGCTCCAGGCTGAGTCGGCTGTGCTGCGCGAGCAGGCGCTCAAGTCGGGTGCGCAGTTGTTGCATTGCTCCGTGCCTCAGAGGTTCTGCCTGGTGATGGTTGTTGATGATCCGCTGAACCGCTGCTGCTGCTCGCACGCTCGTGGGCACATGATGCGACTCCTCGTGATGCTGCTGCTGCTGCTGCTGCTGCTGCTGCCGCTGCTGCTGGCCGGCCGCCCTGCTCAAATCAGTGCGCTGCACCCGCACAGGCAAGCCTGAGAAGATTGTGGACAAGATTGTGGCGGGCCGCCTGGACAAGTACTACGGCGAGGTGTGCCTGCTGGAGCAGGCGTTCATCATGGACTCTGACCACAAGGTGTGCCTGCTGGTTTCTTGCTGCTTTCTTGCTTGTTCCCTGCTGGGCTGTGCTCCACAAGTTGTGCCAACCTAGATGCCTGCTGCATGCTGCTGGGCTCGTGGACTGGTTCTGCTCGAGAATCGCGGCGCGCTGAGCAGACCCAGTGGAAACCCGCTCCATGCTGCGCTGGTACTGGTTTCAGCACGACTGACCACTCAGCGAGCATGCACGCCGTGTGCACTTGCACAGCTGAGCCGCCCCAACCTGCTCTGCACCAGCGTGTGGCGTACTTCCGGTCCTGACCAGCAACCCCCTCCCCCCCAACAGGTGCAAGACGTGCTGAAGCAGACCAGCAAGCAGCTGGGCACCGACCTGAGCATCAGTGGCTTTGTGCGGGTGCAGGTGCGGCTGGCTGCCTGCTGCAGCATGCAGCTGGTGCTGGCGGCGTGTTGGGCCGTGCCTGCCGCGCCCATCAGCTGTGGTGCCTCGTTTGCCTGTTCGCTGGGGTGCCGCCCACTTGCCCATTTGTCGAGGTGCCCTCCCTTGCCCATTGCATCCTCGCACCGCGCAGGTTGGCGAGGGCCTGGAAGCAGAGACCAAGGACTTTGCGGCCGAGGTGGCAGAGCTGGCTGGGCAGTAGCAAGCCATTGGTGCCAGTAGCAAGCCATTGGTGGTCGTATGTCGGTGGCATGGCCCCCTCAAACTGCCCACGAACGCTACGCAGCAGTGCACCTGGCAGCAGGAGTCGTTGCTGGCTGAGCTTGCCCACCATACTGTCAATTGCGCATGCTGAACCTTAAAATGTAAGGCACTCCTGCGGTCTTGTTCGGGCAGCAAGACATTAGCGAGAGCTTCTGGCCTACAATTCCACCCTCACAAGCTACTGCCTTGCGGTTGAGGCCATGCTCCTCCACGCTCACCTGGCGGCAGCGGCAGCATGCCTGCTGGACGGGCTGCCACCAGCCTCACTGCACTGCAAACTGCATGCAGCTTCTGCCACTTGTTGAATTGCGGCTCATCCAGCGCTTGGCTGCACAGCTCGCTTGCCACCGGCGCCGCACCAGCAGCCAGCCAGAGCCTCCTTGCGCCCGTGCAATAGCATCTTCGAGCCTGCCAGAATGCTGACAGCGCTGCCCCGCGCCGCGGCGCAGCGCGTCTTTGTGGGCTCGGCCGGCCGCCAGGCGCCGCGTCGCCTGGCCATGGCAGTGCGCGCCAGCAGCAGCAGCAGCAGCATCAGCACGCAGGACGAGTGCATGCGCAGGCAAGGCTCTGACTGTGGTTGCCTGCCGCCGCCGCCGCCGCCGCCGCCGCCGTCGCCGCCGCTGCCTGCCGCTGCCTGCGCAGCTACCGATCCGCAGCGCCTGATGCGCACTGTCCTCCTGCTGTTCTGCTCCGCAGCATCAGCGACAACGGCCAGGTGTCGATCCTGGTGGTGCGGGGCACCAACCTGGTGCAGGAGGTGGGTGCTGCCGCCGCCCGCTCACATGTCTGCTTCGCTGTGAGGGCGGAAGAGCTAGCCCATTGAAATGGATCAATGGTGCAGCCTGTCCTGAAGATGTTCCACCTGTACATGGTCCATTGATGCTAATGCCTGATGCACTGTGCAGGCCTGCACGCGGCACAAGACGTCGCCCACCGCCTCTGCTGCGCTGGGCCGCGCGCTGCTGGGCACGCTGCTGATGGGCGCCTTCCGAGACGAGGGCGAGAAGACGCAGGTGTGTAGCACTGCTGGTGGGTCCGGAGACCCTGCTTGGTGCAGCTAGGTTGCATGGCTTGCATGTTCCGAGATAAAGTCGAGGAGACGCAGGTGTGTGTGTGTGGTGCATGGCAAGGCGGCGAGTTGCTGCGACCGCATGGGCGACTCGTGGTGCTGCACCAGTGCGGTCCAGCTGTGCACGAGCCACTGCAGCATTGTGCTCTGCCCTGCAGGTGACGTTCAAGGCCGACGGCCCGCTGGGCGGCATCCAAGTGATCGCGGACGCGCGCGGCATGGTCAAGGGAAAAGTGGGCAACCCGGCAGCCGACCCGCCGCTGCGGCCAGACGGCAAGCTGGATGTGGGCACGGCAGTGGGCCGCGGTGAGATTAAGCTGCAGTTTTGCGGTTGGTCAGGTTGTTGGGTGTCAGTCGGTGCATGCGGCCGGACGGCAAGCTTGTTGGGCACGGCAATGGGCTGCGGTGAGCACTACTGTACTGCTGTGGTTGGCTCACGCTGGGCTTATGAAGAGGCTGCCGATGCGGCGGTCGGCTGAGGCAGCCGCAGGCTTGCAAATAGGAGTGCTCGGCTTCCAGCTGCAGGCCCGCCCCGTACCTCATCATTGTGTGTCTATTTGTCAATGCATCCCCCTGCGGCCGCTGACCATTCTTGCAGGCGTGCTGGCGGTGGTGCGGTCGTGGCAGAACGAGTATGTGCAGCCCTTCACCGGCATGGTGCCGATCACCACCGGTGAGCTGCCAGGCAGTTGCCGCTGTGGCTGCGGCTGCAATGTGGGTGCAACATGGCTGGAGGCAGGAATCGGAGGGAGTGACGCCAAACACACAAATGGCGGGTTGTCACCTGCGTTTGGCATGGAAGCAGCGGTGAGCTTGAGTCGCGCAGGCTGCTTCCAACGTTGCAGTCCATCCGCGGCCGCTTGGTTGTCCCCACATTGCTGCAGGCGAGGTGGCGGAGGACCTGGCTCGCTACCTGGTGGACAGCGAGCAGACTCAGAGCGCGCTGGGCCTGGGCGTGTCCATTGCCAAGGACCTCAGGTGCGGCAGCGTGCTTTGCAGCGATGCCTTCTAGGCTGATGCGCTGGCTTGGCGGTTGCGGCAGTTGCTAGGGCTGGAGGTGCACCCACAGCATGTGGGTGCAGTCAGGGCTTGACGCGGCTTGAGCAGGCTGTGCGTTGCTGCTGATGCAAGCAGCCAGCTGCATGCCAACACGCCTAGCTTGACGCGCTATACCACCGCACCCACCCGCCCCGCAGCATCAAGGCGGCGGGCGGCTTCCTGATCCAGGTGCTTCCCTTTGCTGAGGACGAGACGATTGAGGCCCTTGAGCGCAACATCACGGCGGCAGGCAGCGTGACCGACATGCTGGCCAAAGGCATGAGCGTGGCCGACATTTCGGAGCAGCTGCTCAAGGGCCTGGGCGGCAGCGACACCGGCTTCCAGCTCACGCCGCGGTGCGTGCAAGGCCAGGGGCGGCTGCTGTTGGGCTGGAGGGGTGGGGTCGCCGCGGACCTGGATGGGCACAGGTGCAGCAGCGAGGCAGCCACCTCGCCTGCCCCTGTTCCTAGTGCTCTCCTGTCCGCAGCTGCGGTCCCTGCGAGCCCCCGCCTCTCCACGGCTGCATGGAGCAGGTGGCGGTGTCGCTGCTGGCTCCTGCTGCTCCCGCGCTCACTTGCTGCCTCTGCTCGCTGCTTCCCTGCCCGCAGGTACGGCCCCTGCGAGCCGCAGGACCTGCAGGATCGCATGAAGCAGGCGGTGGCGCTGCTGGGTGCTGACGAGGTGCGGTCCATTATGGAGGAGCAGGGCAAGATCGAGGTCACCTGCGACTTCTGCCGCCAGACGTACCAGTTTGCAGAGGACGAGGTGCTGGCGTACCTGTGAGGGCGCACGTGGCCGACTGGCCCGCCCGGATTTGAACTTGTGTTACCGCGAAATGGTCCTCCAAAACGTCAAGGTCGAGGCGCCTCGGAATGCAAGCCCCCTGCCTCACCCTGCTCCGCTCTCTCTCCTCTTGAGCCCCTGCTGCTGCCCCCCTCCCATCGCTCCCTGCTCTGCAATTCAGCATGACCCCCAAACCCCGCCATTTCATGTAGCTGACCCTGTGACAAGACATTCCCTGGTTCCTGTAATATCCGACGCTGCACAGCGACTGGAGCGCCAGGCGGTTAGCGAGGCGCTGGCGCAGCAAGTGTTGCGGGGAGGCGGCGGGGCGCCCCATGTGTTGCGGCGGCCCCCCGCCATGCAAGCTCCGGGGCTGCACCTTCCCTCTGCTTGGTCTCCATACAAACCCTCTTGCCTGGCATGCACGCTGCAACAGCAGCCAGCGCCTGAGGCACCATGAGGCGGCAGGCCGCATGCGGCGCCGCCAGCCGGGCGGCGAAGTGGCCTTCTACCCTGCCCTGCCCCCGGTCGTCTCCGCTCCGCTCCTTCTCACGAGCGCAGCAGCGGCCGCCGCCATGCCGCTAATTTACAGCTTCGTGTCGCGCGGCAACACCGTGCTGGCCGACTACACCTCCTACACCGGCAACTTCTCCACGGTGGCGCTGCAGGCGCGTGGGGCGCGCCGCACGGCCGGCGCCCCCAGCAACGCGTGCGCCGCCCTTCTCCGTCAACGCGGGCGCCGCGCCCCGCCCTGCTGGCCCCGCCCGTGCCTGTGGGACGTGATCAGCACCTGGACAGCCCGCCAGGCGCCCGCCGCCCGCTGCTGGGCGGCCCCCAGCCGCCGCCGCTGCCGCCACCCGCCGCTCAGCTCCGTGCCGCTGCCGCCGCCTTGCAGGCGCTGGAGAAGGGGGCACAGGGCGCCAACGCCAAGTTCACATACTCGTGCGATGGCCACAGTGAGTTGGTGTGGTGGAGGCCGGCTGGCGATCGCTGCGTGTTGACCGGCGCGCGCACCGTGTGCGCCCCGCCGCAACCGCCCGCCCAACCGTCGTTGCCGACCCGCCTCCCCGTGCTGATCCCCTGCCCCGCAGCCTTCAACTACCTCACATCCAATGGATACAGTGAGTTGGTGTGGGATTCGAGCGCAATTGGTCGGTCCTGTGGCTGCCGCGCCCGCTTGAACCGCTGCCTTGTTTCTGCCCGTACTTGCCACTCGGCTGCTGCGCCTGCTGCCCGTCCACCTCACTGCTGCCTGTCCCTCACGCCCTGCTGCCTCCCACCAAACCCGCCATCGCAGCCTTCCTGGTGGTAGCGGACGAGCAGTTTGGGCGGCAAATACCCTTTGCCTTCCTGGAGAAGGTGCGGGAGGAGTGGGCGGCGAAGTGGGCGGAGAAGGGCCCAGCGGCGACGGCGCACTCGCTGGACAAGTCCTTCGGCCCGCGGCTCAAGTACTGGATGGAGTACTGCGAGCAGCACCCCGAGGAGCTGTCCAAGGTGGCCTCCGTGCAGAAGAAGGTGCGGTGGGGTGGCAGGGGGGCAGGGGAGGTGGCGGCAGCGGTGGAGTGAGCTTGCCGGCTGCCGCGTGCTGGGCACGGTCGGGCATGATGGACATGGGATTGAAGCGCAGCAGCCTGCCGTGCAGCTGGTGACAGCAGCAGACGCGCTGCAGTGCTGCAGGCACAATGCTCCAAGCCGTGCGGCTCTGACACCCACAGCTGCCCTCCCGTGCCTCTCCCACTCTGCAGGTGGACGAGGTCAAGAACATCATGGTGGGTGCTGGGCAGCCGGCTGATGCCTGCTTCCGCACCACTGCACTGTGCAACTAAGGGCATGGCGCAGAGCGCAGATGCAGCTGTGCAAGGGCACCACCTGCTGCGGCTGCCCGTGCCGGTGGAGGCTGGCTGTGGCTCTGCACATTGCAAACAATGCTCCGCGCTTCGCCACTGCTGCTGCTGCTGCTGCCGCCGTAAGTTGCTGTCTGCACTCCGTCCGCTGCGCAGGTGGACAACATTGAGAAGGTGCTGGAGCGGGGGGAGAAGATCGAGCTGCTGGTGGACAAGACCGACAACCTGCGGTTCCAGGTGCGGGGGTGGCTTGGCCTTGGTGCGGTTCTGTGCTGATGCATGCAGCGCCACACACAGCAAGTCAGCAGGCAGCCAGTTGTGGACAGCGCGCCAGTGTTGCGCCAGCGAGTAGATGCCTCCAGCCGCTTGGCCCACACCTGCCTACGTGCTCCAATGCCTCCCTGCCCCCACAGGCGGACAAGTTCCACAAGACGGGGCGGCAGCTGCGCAGCCGCATGTGGTGGCAGAACATGAAGATGAAGCTGATCGTGGTGTTCATCCTCATCCTCATCGCCGTCATCATCTTCTGCGCCGTCTGCTTCTCCGGCGGCAAGCGCTGCTTCTGAGCTCGGCCTGGCAGCCCGCAGCTTCTGAGGTCGGCCTCGCAGCTCGTGGCGGCAGCGCAGCAGCTTGTATTTGCTGCAGCCACGCCAGCAGCAGCAGCAAGCAGCCTTCGCCGTGACGCCAGCAGCAGCAGCAGCAGCAGCA
>VIYQ01001778.1:0-14756 GCA_009928355.1 Chlorella sp. CH2018 | reverse complement strand
CCCGCCCCCCTGCCCTGAACCCCCTCCCAGTGCACTCGTGTGATTGCACCCACCCTGTTCCGGCCGCTGCCCCTGCCGCCGCCCCTGGCCTTGCGGCACCGCCCGCCGCCGCCGCCGCCGTACTCGCGCGTGCGGCAAATGCTGTGCCAACCCCGTGCCGCCGCAGGCTGTGGATTGTGCGCATGCCGCGCCCGCCCGAGGCGCCGGCCATCAAGGTGCTGGAGCAGGAGGTGGACACCTACCGCACCCAGATGAGCCTGATCACCGAGGCGCTCAACGTGAAGAAGGTGCGGGCGGCTGGCGGGGCTGGCGGGTGGGGCAGCGATCGCTGGGTGCTGCTGGGTGGGGCAGCGACCGCTGGGTGCTGCTGCCGTGGCCCGCAGCTGCCCTGCACTGCGTGTTGCGACGCTGTGATTGCAGGCCAGTCACCGCATGCTGCAAATCATCAGCCCCCCGCCGCCTGCCTGCTTGTGCCCAGCACCCACCGTTGCTGCTGCCTGCCGCCGCCCCTCGCCTACCCTTGTGAACAGGTGGAGCGTGACAGCGCGCGCGAGGCGACCCGCGCAGCCCGCGACGCCTTCATGCAGGTGAGCCGTCCAAACAGGGGGCCTGCTGTGCTGCAGACAGCCGCGCAGTGCAGGCTCCGGCTGGACTGCAACGCTCCAGCCTGCTGCCTGCCAGTCCAGCTCCCTGCGTGTGGGTGCGACGCCAGCCCTGCTCTGCCTGCTGCCTGCTCCTCTCAGTCGCGGGAGGCGTTTGAGGAGCGCAACAAGCCGATGCGGGAGCTGGCGCAGCAGCGCCAGGACGCCGCGGCCGTGGCGAACAAGCTCAAGGAGAGCTTCAGGTGAGCAGCTCCAAGTGGCACGTTTTTGGTGCGCCGTGCATCGTGGTACATCGGCAGTGGTGTGTGGGCGACGTGCAGTGGCAAGCATTCGGCAATGATAGGCCTTGGTTGCTCCTCATTGCTTGGCAGCCGCAAGCCAGCCCTGTCCACTGGTGCATGCCTCTGATGCTGAGTGCCAACGCACCGGCCTTGCTGCTGTGCATCTGCTCACTGTTCACCTGACTGCTGATGAGATTATGGCAAGATGTGGGAGGGTTGCACCTCATTTGCTGCCTTGCTGTGCTCGACCCCTTGCAGCGACCTGCTGGTGAAGAGCGAGGCGGAGCTGGAGGAGCAGCTCAAGGCGCTCAACCACCGCATCGAGGTGGGTGCAGGGTTGGGGCCGGGACATGGCCGCCCTGCGCACAAGAGCGCTGTTCCTACCGCTGCTGCCCTGTAGCTGCCCCCATACTTGTGCTGGCTTGCACCTGCAGTGCTACAAAGCAAGCTGCCGCCCAGGCGGCCGGTACCGTACCTGGCATCCAGGCCTCACTGCGTACCGCTCCTCCCGCCAGCCTCTCATGCTGCCTGCTTGCCAACCGCTGCCTGCTTGCAGCACGAGAGCATCACGCTGAACGAGGAGAAGAAGGCGCTGGCCACCATCAAGAAGCTGCAGCAGCAGCGCGAGCGGGTGAGTACTGCTTGGCAGCAACGGGTGGTGGGGAGGGAGGGTGCACACAGGAGCACCAGCACATTGGGTGGGGGCAAGAAGCCAGGGCTTGCTGTGCAGCCCATCCACTTGTTTCATCCCCTTTTCCCTGTTTCTGCACCTCAGGTCCGCGAGTATGAGGCGAGCGCCAGCCTGTTTGCGGAGACGCGCGCCAAGCGCACCGAGCTGCAGGAGGCGATGAAGGAGTACGAGGGGGAGATCAAGGCGCTGCGCCAGGAGATGGACGTGCAGGTGCGGCGCGATGCACCTGGGGGTGTTTTGGGGCGGGCAGGACCAGCGCCAAGCAGCCGCAGGAGGGGCCAGCTTGAGGTGCTGGTGTCCTGCAACCGCGTCCTTACGCTTGTCTTGCTTTGCTGCTCTCGCATCCCATGCCTTGCAGCGCCAGATCCTGGACAAGCTGCGGGAGCATGAGCGCGGCATTGACGCCGAGGTGGAGGAGATCATCACGGAGCGCCGCCGCTGCCGCGAGGTCATGGTGAGGCCTTGCTGGCGTGGCTGTGTGGCTGGGCGGCATGTGTTGTTGGCCTGTACAGGGCCTGCTGCAAGTCATCGCTCTAGTGAAGCCCTCACCTGGCTCTGTGCGGTTCCCACGGGTGCCGCAGGAGGAGGCGTACCAGCGCATGTCGTCGCTGAAGAAGGCGCAGTGGGAGAAGAACAACACCTTCTACTCCAACCGCTCCTTCTCCCGCGACATCCGCAAGGTGAGCGGGCGCTTCAGTCGTAGCCTGGGAGACTTAATGGCAGGCTACCGGGGTGAATGGCTGCCTGTGCTGCATGCAGCATGTACGGCTGGACGTGCCTGCCTGTGTGGCAGGTGCTGAAGCAGCCGCACTCTGATCGCTTGTGCAACAACACCATGGTTCATTGCCAATTATGCAGATGGTGGCGGAGGGCAAGCTGGAGGAGGCGCGCGACGCGTGCGCGGAGCAGCAGGTGCGGCAACGGCTGCGGCGGGTGGCTAGTGTGATCCAGTGTGATGGAACTGCCTGAGCCCCTTGCCACCTCGGCGCCTGAGCACTGCACCTGAGCACTGCCGCACCATTCGACTGCTCATGGGCGTTGTGCTCATTGCGCTTGCTTACAGGACGACGCGGTTGCGCTGCTGCGCGACCAGCCCGCCTTCCGCTCCGAGTACTTTGCGCTGTGGGAGCAGCAGCGCAAGGTGCCCATCTCTGCGGCCGGTGAGTGCACGGGGGAGAGTCGTTGGGCAGGAGAACCGACCTGGCTGGGCAGCTTTCCTGCTGGGCAGCGGTGGATTCGTACCAGCTGACCCAGCTTTCGAGTTGTCTCTGCTCCGCCCCGCAGACGAGGAGGAGCTGCCGCCCCCCAGCAAGGGCGGCAAGGGCGGCGCCAAGGGCGGCAAGGCCAAGCCCGCACCTGCGCCTGAGCCGGTGGACCCTGCCAAGAAGGTGCGGGTGGTTCTCGAACAACTGGCTTGCAACTTGAGTCTGATCTTGACCTGGCAAGCGGGGCAAGCCGCGGGCTGCCCACCTGCTGTACCTTGCATCACCATCTGCTTGGTGGCCCCACCACCTGCAGGCGGAGGCCACCATTGCGGCGCTGCTGGAGGAGGCTCGGGGGGAGGCTCGCCGCGCCAAGGCGGCGGCCGCTGCTGCCGAGGCCGCTGAGCGGGATGCTGCCGCTGCCGCCAGCGCTGCGGAGGCCAGCCTGGCAGCCGCGGAGCGTGAGCAGGCAGCCGCCGCGCGCACGGTAGTGGGGCTGGAGGAGGAGGGGGCGGGTGCCCCGCGGCAGCACGCGCGGCCTCCGCGGCCGGCGGCGGCGCGGCATGTTGCGCCCGCTGTGGAGCCTGTGGTGGTGCCAGAGGAGAACTTCGAGCTGCCTGAGGTGGTGCGGACGCTCAAGGAGAAGGTGGGCAGATGGGGGAGGTTGCAGGCTGGCGGGGGTGGGGTGCTCGCAGGGCAGAGGCTGTTGGTCGGACAGGCCGCCTGCTGAGGTGGCTGCAGGCGCAGGGCATTGCCTGCTCCATACAAAAGCATCGCACCCGTTTCCATGTGCATGATCTCACGGCTGCATTGCGTATTTTGCGCTGTCCCCCACCGCAGACGCCTTCGTCTCAGGAGCTGAAGGAGCTGGAGCGCGAGCGGCAGCGGCAGGTGGGGCCCAGGCCTGCGATGGACTGGCTTGGTTTCTGTATGGACAGGACGGGCGATTGCTCATGGTCGCTCCAGCTGCCTTTGCTGCTCTCGTTTGCACGGCCCGCCTATTCTTGCTTGATCCTGGCATGCAACTCTTGCGAGGCACTGCATCCGCAAGCCGCATGCTTACCCGTCCCCTGAACATCATCGTTCCTGCCAGGCCCGCGAGGAGGCGGAGCGGCGCAAGGCCAAGAAGGCGGCTGAGAAGGAGAAGAAGAAGGCTCGGCTGCTGGCCGCTGCTGCACGTGCGCAGGAGGCGGCGGCGGCGGCGCAGGTGGCGGCCGCTGCAGCAGTTGCAGCGGTGGGTGCCGAGGACACAGCCTCCAGTGATGGCGGGGAGGGCAATGCGCCGGGGGCGGCCGCAGACGTGGCGGCGCCTGCAGAGGATGCTGGTGTCGCTGCCGTGGCAGCCTCGGCTGAGCAGGGCGGCGGCGAGCTGCGGCGGCGCGGCGCCGCTGCAGCTGCCAAGCCCAAGGCGGGGGCCAAGGGGCTGGCTGGCAAGCCGGCGGCGCGGCCGCGCCCCGCGCACTCCAAGCCTGTCACCGTGCGGCGCTGGATGCGCGAGAACGAGCTGCTGGTGTACGGCGCAGCCATCGTGCTCATCATGTTCATGCTGCTCATGCTGTGGTGGACTGGTGAGCACCAGCGTGTGGCTGCTGCAACTGTGTGGTCCGGGCTGCTTGCTGCACAGCAGTGGCTTGGGCGTCCAACGGAGGTGTGCGCCCGCCGCTGCTCAATTCCAGCCTGCCGCCCGCTGCCTGAACGATCGTCGCCGCCCGATTGCTCACACTAGGCTTTGCACTCCCCCATGCTGCTGCAGCATCAACTGTGCCGCAGTAAGCGATTGGTGGACAGAGGACCAGAGCACCGCGGCTGTCGGCAGCCGCGCAGCCCCTCCCCGCCGACACCAATAATGCATGCATTCCCATGCCGTGATTTGCTGCCAGAGAGACCCAGTGTAACCGGGCAAGGCAAACAACCATCCGACTCTGTAACTCAGCGCTGGCCTCCAAAGCCTGACGACGAGCACAAAGTAGTTACACACAAAAGCAGCAGGTGTTCTTATTTGGGGTGGGGTCGAGCTTCCGGCATGAAAACGAAGCGGCCTGGGGGTGGGACAATCGAGGTGGGGGTGGAGCCAAAGCGGCGGGGAAGGTGAGCATGACACGGCAAGCACAGGCAGCGGAGTACAGGTTGTGTTGTGAAGGGTGAGGGTGGGTTGAGCAGCACAGCGGGATGAAATGGAACGTTGCGATGGCATGGAAAGTTGTGAAGGCGTGATCGTGGGGTTTGAATGCATGGCAGGAGGGGAACAGCATGTTTTGGGAGTGGTTTGGCTTGGGGCATGGTGTTGCAAAGGCAGCGTGGGCTGAAAAGAGCATCATCAACGCACTGCATCAGTAGCGCACTGCCCTGCTGGGGGGAGTCCACCAGGGCGTCATCCAATATTCACGCAAAGTGCACAGGCATGGGAGACCGGCAACGGTGTCATTGTGCATGAACCCATGAAATGAAAACAGGGCATAGATAGATGGGTTGAGGAGGTTTGGAGGGGAACAGGCTGGACAGATGTGGATGCACATCACAGCAGGCAGCGGGGCATGGTATGGGGATAGGCTTTTATTGATCTGCACCCGGCTGCATCGCCAAGGCAGCGATGAATGCAAACAGGCCGGCCAAGGCCACCGGCACCGCCCACGTGCCATAGACACCTGCCAGCTTCAGTGCCGGGTCACACACGCGCACATAGGGGCTGCGCAGCAGCTCCTCCCGGGCCTCCATTGCATCCTCATCCGACTGCTGTGCCTGTTGCACCGCCAGCTCGTATGCTGCATGCAGCTGCTGGCGCCAGGTGAGCAGTGTGGCCAGAACCAGCCCCAGGCCGATCTGCAGAAGAGAAGAGGGGGAGTTCACCAGCCACTTAGGTTGGAGCAAGGCGAGCGGGCGGGGTGGGTAGGGGCACAGCCCGCTCGTCTGGCGCCGTGTCTCAGCACCCGGCAGCCGGCCGTGCATGCCTACGCGCTCTCAAGGAGACACAGCTCCGCTCTGCTCAACCCACCTCGAGCATCCACGCCACAGCCGCGCACTTCTGAATGGGGCTGGATTCGTCTGAAGCAGCCTGCATTCAACAATTTGCTTGAAACGTCCCATCGGTGTCGCACGAGTGCCGGAGCAGTGCCATGAGGTGGCACACCACCCAGGAGGCTGCGTCAGGCAGGCGGGCGTGCGGGGTGCATTGCGATGCATTGCGAGCACACTGCACACATTTGGGGGCAGCTCACCTCCAGGGTGAGCCAGGTGCCGGGGCAGAACAGTGCCACCAGGTGGCGCACCACCCAGTAGGCTGCCTCAGACAGGCGGGCGTGCGCGGGGTGCATTGCCACAAACTGCGAGCACACTGCACACATGGGATGGGCCACAGCAGACGGGGATGAGGGTGGGTGTACTTAGGCACACATTTGGAGCATAGCGGGTCATGCGGCATGCGCGCCGAACCATCTCAAGATCTCAAGGCGGGCAGGCAGGCAGACAGCACCCTTGCAGCGTGCACCTGCGGGGGTGCGGTGCATGAGCAGCGCCACGCTCGCCAGCTGCACCGCCGCATGCGCCAGCGGCGGCAGCTGGCAGTAGAGCGCCATGAGCAGGCAGGCGTGCACACCAGCCACTGGGACAACAAAGAAGGCCGCCCCCCGCACGTAGAGAGCCGCTGCTACCAGGCGGTTGGCTGCAATGGGCTTGCCCGCCGCTGCCGCGGCTGCCGCTGCTGCCGCCGCAGCTGCTGTCGCCGGCACGGGCTGGCCTGCCATGACGCTCAACAGGTCCACCGCTGTGGGGAACAGCAGCATGTTGGCGCAGCGGGCCGCCATGATCAGGGGCAGGCGCCAGCGGGAGGCGTAGCGGCGGGGGCTGTGCGCCGCCAGCGATGCCGCCCACAGATTGAAGCCAATGACGACTGCTGCTCCCGCCGCGCCGGCAATGCCGATGGTTCCGTGCACCAGGCCTGCCGCCAGGATGACCAGCTCAAGCAGGGACACCAGGGGCAGCACCCAGACGTCGGTGGCCGCCCACTGCAACGCCAGCGCTTGGCGGACTGAGTGCCGGGCGCGGGGGGCTGGTGGGGGTAGTGTTGCGTCGGCGGCGCTCGCGGCGGCGACTGCGCCGGCGCTGCCCGAGCCCGGCGAGGGCCTCATGGCTGCCGAGGGCGCTCCGTGCACCACCGCCGCCGTAGCGGCGGCGTCAACGAGCGCCCTCAGCGTCGCGCCAAACACCGGGCGTGCCGTGGGGACTGCGGGCGGGGGTAGGAGGGGCCGCCGCCTTTGTGGAACGGTTGGTGTGCGACTGCTAGGAGCAGGAAAGCTGCGGCACCGAAGCGCACGTGCATGTCTTGCGGCTTGCCAGGACCGCGCCTCCCGCCCCCGTGACGACGCGATTTGTTTGCCATCACCGGTTACAGCATCCGGCCGTCTGGCCATGTCCCGGATGTCAGAGTGTCGGGGGCAGCAACATGTTGCAGGGTAGCATGCAAACCCAGCCAGGACTGCTGCACCAGGCGGCTCAAGTGCGTTGCTACCAACCGTGCCGGATGGCGCCTTTCGGAGCAGGTACGGGCAGCCAGCACATGGAGGTAAGTGCAGCACACGTGTGGAGGTAAGTGCAGCAGTGGCCCGCAGGTCGCCATTGCCTTGGCAGCGGCAGGCGTCCCCTGGAAGTGCAGCGGCGATGGAGAAGATGGCCCTGGCCTGGATGCCGCTCTGCGAGCTGCGATATGTTTGTGCTCATGCCCCTGCTGCGGCACGAGGCGGAAATGCCTTGTCAACGGAACTGCATTTGGCGGCCAGAAGCCGCCATTGCTGAATCAGTGAGCCGCTCAATGCTCACACCGCAACCTTAGCACCTGTGGCAATGCATGGGCCCTGCTCGTGGGTAAACCAAACTTGGCGGCGTGTCAGGTGGCGGCGGTCGGCCTGGCGGCGCCAGCAGGGCGCCCTTCATGCCTCTCTCTCGTGCCCGTGGCGGCCTGAGGCACACGTGCGGCGATCTGATCACCCAAAACGAGACTTGCAGCCCCACGCCAGCCCGCTCGCCGGCAGCGCTGTCGCAGGGCCGCGCCCCTGCAGCCCCGCGCTGCCTGAACGCGAATCTACTGCTGGACCAGAGGCCGCAGTTTCGATTGGGGCGGCGATGGCGGCAGCGCTCGCGACTGCCCCCACCCTCCAACACCTGCGCACCAGCGCGCGGTCAGTAGCTGTGCCTGTTTCGCCGGCATCTGTGTCGACACGTACAGCGGCGCGCAGGCAGCGGCGGGGCAGCGAGCGGCCAGCCGCCGCCGCCACCGGCAGCGGCGCCAGCAGCAGCGGCAGCGGCAGCGACTCGGGGTCGCTCAACTTCCGTGCCAGCGTGTCGCTGAATGTCGCGGCCTCGGAGTTTGCCAAAGGTGAGGCCGGGAAGGGTGTTTGGGGTTCAGGCATGGGCTGCGACGGACATGGAGGCTGCCGGCATGTCTGCTGTGCCCTCTGCACTTGTCCCAAGCACGTTTCCGACTTCCAGCTGATCCCCGCACCTGCCACCCCCTGCCATTGGCCAGGCCTGGAGGAGGGGGCGGACGCGGATGAGCTGGTGGCGCAGCAGCTGGGTGCTGCGTCCCCTGGGCAGCTGAGCGAGGTGCAGGGCCAGTACCGGGAAGCAATCAAGAAGAAGCTGGAGGAGGTGGGCTTGGGGCTAATGTTTCAGTGTGGAGGGAGGCCTTTGACGGGGCCTGCCGTGATGGTTCACGCCTTGCAAACTGCAGCTGGGGCCCAGCACACTGCGGATTTGCCAGCGCTGATTGCGCTTCCCCGCTGGCGGTTTACCTGCAGCTGCTCACAGCATGGCCGCATGCCAGCAGACTGCTGCCCACCTGCATCCTCCTGCCCTGCAGCGTGCCGAGGAGCTGCGGCGAGAAAAGGAGGCCAAGGCGGCCCAGTTTAGGGCCGGCAAGCTGGCATGTGAGCTGCGGCCATCCCCCTGCGCCCACCTGCTCCTGCCACCTGCTTGCATTGTCCACAGGCCGGACCGGGCCACCTGTTGTTGCCAGCCAGAGCAGAGCACACGAAACGCACACAGGCACCCACCCACCCAGCTCCCCCTGCGCCCGCCATTGCTGCAGACGAGCGCGGGCAGTACCCAGCCTCGGCGCGGCTGCTGGAGCAGGCTTTGAACGAGGAGGGCCCCTTCACCCAGCTGGGAGGCGAGATCCAGCTCTGGCTGGCGCTGGCCTACCAGGCAAGCGGTTGCAGCGCCGGGTGGTCATGGGATTCCGCTGGGCTGTGGTGCTGCAGCGCACTCTGCAGCCCGGTTCCCGGCTGGCATGCCAGGCTGGTGGCAGCTGGTGGGCTACTTGCTGCCTGGCCTTGCAGCTCACACCCTCCGCACCCCATTCACTCCGTGCCCAGGCGTGCGGGCGGGAGGAGGACTGCCTGGCCACGTACCGCACGCTGGAGAAGACGCACCCGCTGCCCGCCATCCGGCGCCAGGCGGCAGACCTGCGCTACATCATGGAGGCGCCCAAGCTGCAGGTGCGTGGCTGCTTTCACCAGATTGGCTGAAACGAATTTCTTGGCAACCTCTCAATCTGGACTGGGGACCTGCGCTACATCATGGAGGCGCCCAAGCTGCAGGTGCATGGCTAGGGCTGGGTGGCAGCCCAGTGGAGGGATGTTGGGGAGTACATTGTACATACGTTCGTGGGCATGCGCTGCATCAGGGACCCGCCCAAGCTGCAGGCGGGCGGTGTGACGATTGGAATTGCGCAGGGTTGAAGTCAACAGTGCTGCGCTGCATGGCCAGGCCCAGGCGGCACTGCCCTTTGTTGGGTCACTCGGCAGGCTGCTGCGCTGCCTTCCATTCCCAATTGCTGGCTGTGAACTCCGGCCGTCACCCTGCGCTGAGCAGCCTGCCGCCTGCCGCTGCCCCCCTGCCTGCAGATCAGCCCGGACGAGCGGGTGCAGATACCCGTGCTCACAGACCTGGATGTCAACAGGTGCGATGCCGGGGCAGGGGCTGAGCTTGTTGAATGTTGCTCCTACTCTACCTGCTCAGCTGAAGCTGCTGAACCTTGCCCACCAGCCGCCTGCATCCCCATGCATGCGCACCCTCGTCTGGGTGTCCGGACTCACTCAGCTGCTGCCATCGCTACCCTGCAGGGGCAACCGCGCGCCGGTGGCCCGCCCGCGGCCACCCGTGAAGCGCAAGGTTGAGAAGACTTGGGATGAGGGTGAGTGGGGGGTGGCGGTTGCACTGCAGGTGTGCGGAGTACTGTGTGCAGCTGCCGGGCGTGTGGCAGCCAGTCCAGGGGTGAGTGCTTTGTGGGGGCGTTGGCAGCACGAGGGCCGCCGCCGCCTGGTGCAGGCGTGCACTCCGGCTGCCACCCGCCCTGCCTAGTTACATCTTCAGCGACGGTCGCTTGGCTGCAGAGTTTTGGGAGAACTACACCGGCCCACGCATCATGACCAACAAGTATGTGTGGGCCGCCGCCGCCGTGGTGGCCGCACTCGCGGCTGTGTACTCAAGTGAGCGCTGCTTGTTGGGGGGTTGCCGACTGCTTTGACTGGGAATACAATGGCTGGGGGGTGCTGGCCCCAGGGGCGGACTTTACCCTTCAGAACGCGGCGCTGCAAGTGAGGTAGAATCTGCAGCCACAGCAGCGGTAACTTCCCCAATTGATCTCCTCCATACGTTCGCACCAACTGCCCCTCTCGCAGGCTATGTGCAGCGGGGCCTCATCCAGCCCTGAAGGCGCTGCCTGTTTTCACAGGCCTGCTCACTGTACAGGCCGCCCTCTGCTGGCCGGCAGCGGCGCATGTACAAACCCAAACGCCAGGCGGCGCCACCTCGCAGCGCGGCGCTGCAGTGCAACGCACTGCCGCCCGGCTGCTCTAGTTTTGGTGCGCCGCTGGACCCATGCCGCTGCCCGCCCCCAACCCCCGAACTGCCGGATACAGATCACTCCCTTTGCACGCCTTGCACGCTTGGCATTGGTGCCGAGCGGCCTGTCTTGCCCATCCTGTAATCATTCACTTGCTTCTGCCCTGTTTGAGCCCGTCCGTACGTAGCAGGATTGATTGAGCACCCACCCTCATTGATTTGATGTCCCGCACGGCATTCTTTGCCCCAGCCTGTCATTCTTTGTGAGATGTTGCGCAGCACCTATAAGTAAAGCCGAGCATTATGCGTTCTGGGCTCGATTGTCAGGCGCAGAGGCAGTGGTGCGAGGTGCAGTGTGGACTGCGGGGTGCGGGCGCCCTGGGCATGCCGCCTAGCGGGCGCGCCGCTGCCGCCGCCACCCATGTCCCACACAGTCAGGCTCATTCCACGCTGCGGAGTGTCTGAGATCGTCCGGCCCGTGTGCAAGCTCCCGCCCAGGGCGTAGACGGCGGCAAGGGAGGGTCGGTGCAGAGCTCCGCCCCTTCCGCGGCAGGCGCAGCCTCAGACTCGCCACCATGAGTCGCTCGGTCGCCCACACCGCGTTCGCCGCACCCGCCAGGCGAGTTGCAGGCCACTGAACCCTCGCCGCCGCCGCCGCCACCGCCGCCGCTGCCGAGTGCTGTTGTTGCAAGCCAAGTCGGCATTGAGACATCCAGCCGCCCCTCCGACATGTTTTGTAGGCCGCTGGCCCAGCTCGGCCGGTCACGGCGGGTGCGGCTGGCGCTAGCGGGTGCGGTGGCACGGCCTCGTGAGCCGACCATGCGCCCTCTGTCACCGAACGACGATGCTGCCCGGTTGGCTGAGGCTGGCTGGGGCCGGAGCAGCAGCGAGATGCCGCCAGCGCACGGCAGCAGTGGCAGCAGTGGTGACGCTGCGAGCAGCATTGGACTGAGGGAGGACTTAGTCCCTATGCAGTACCGCGGGCCAGCGCAGCCGGCACCGCAGCAGCCAGTGCAGGTACAGCAGCAGCACCAGCGGCAGAAGCAGAGTCTCGGCCCTGCACGGCCGGCCACCAGCGCTAGCAGTGGTGCAGCGCAGCGGGTAACGTTCACGGCCAGCACCAACGGCGCTGCGCCTGCAGCAGCAGCTGGCGGCAGCGGCGGCGCTGTGCTGTATCGCCAGCGAGCGCCGGCAGGTGCCGTGGTGCAGGGCGCTGCTGCAGCGGGGGCCACCTTTCAGCGCTCGATGATGGTGGCGGGCTTTGAGGAGGGTGAGGCAACTTACGATGCTGACTGGTGACTTGCTGGTGAAGCGCACTGGCGGCTGGGATGGTTGGATGCCCACCGTCTGCGAGCCCACGCAGCCAGCAGGCTGCTGTTCCTCACGTCTAAACTTCATCACCTCCTTTCCCCTCTTCTACAGAGGACAACGATCTGCCCACCGACTACCAGTACACGTGGTCCCAGGAGGACTACAGCCGGCGGCGCCGCACGATCGACACGTGGAGCTTTGTGCTCACGCTGCGCGCCCGCCTGTGGCTGCTGGATCAGGTGGGGGCCTGCACTGGTGTGCGTAATTGCTGTGTTTTGGAGTGTTTGGTGTGTGCTATGTGGTCGTGCTGGTGCGCTTGCGTGTGCAGCTTCTGGGTCAGGTGGCGGGTTTCAAAGGTTGAGCTGCTGCGCTTGCGGCTGCGGCTGCTGGGCCAGGCTGGCTTTGGTTGCGGCCACTGCTTGGTGGGCACCCATGCCCTGGTGTGGCCTGCCACATAGAGCGCCCCCGGTGTACCTCGCCATGTGGTGCGCCAACCCGCTGCTGCCCTCCGTGCTTGTCCACCCTCCACCAGGCCTGGAGCTACCCGGGCGGCATGACGCCGGAGAAGAAGGCGGAGCGGGGGCGCGTGCTGGCGGTGTGGATTCGGGAGACCATCCTGCAGTTGGGCCCCACCTTCATCAAGCTGGGTGCGTGCAGGGGGAACCGATTGCGTGCAGCTGTTTGGTGTGCAGCAGTTGGGAACTGCTGCATGTTTGCAGCTGTTGGGAACTGTTGCTTGTCCAGCTGTCTGGAGAGAGGTGCGCAGGTGTGGACAGCACGCGCCTGCCCGCACAGCTTGCAAGGCAGCGCTCCCGCCCATACCCCCTTCCCTTGTGCAGGCCAGCTGTTCAGCACCCGCAGCGACCTGTTCCCAGCGGAGTTCACGCAGGAGCTGTCCAAGCTGCAGGCAAGGCAGCGAGGGCTGCCTGTGATGCTGGCATGCGATGTCCAAAAGGGTCGCAGCCCAAGGGTGTATGCGCAAGCCGGCCCTTGTCTGGAGTGCCCCCTGCCTGAATCTCGGCCTGTCAGCTGTCTCTGCAGGACCGGGTGCCCGCCTTCAGCGCCGACAAGGCGGAGGCGATCATCGAGCGGGAGCTGGGCGCCCCAGTGGGCGTGCTCTTCCGCGAGTTTGACCGCAAGCCCATCGCTGCGGCTTCGCTGGGCCAGGTGGGGGAGGGCGAGCCGCTGCGGCTGGCGTGGACGGCGGCTGGTCATCCATGCATCCCAGCATGCGGGCACAGCCTGTTGGAGTGCCGGTCGGCCGCCTCTGCGCCTACCCTTGCCTCGCGCATCGCACATTGCAGTGCCTCAAAACGCCTCTCTACCCTTCCAACTCCCCCTCCCTCCACCAGGTGCACCGTGCCACGCTGCACAGCGGGGAGCAGGTGGTGGTCAAGGTGCAGCGCCCCGGCCTGCGCCAGCTGTTTGAGATCGACCTGCAGGTGTGTGCAGCCTGCTTGGTGTTGATTTGCGGTTTGAACTAGCAAGTGGCCCGGCCTTGCGCCAGCTGTTTGAGATTGATCGACCTGCAGGTGCGTGCCGTGTGATGGCGTTGGCTCTGTCTTGCAACACTGTTGACCAACCAGGAGCTTTGCGAGGAAGAGCAGCCTCGCGCACAGGGCACTGGCCCCGCATTCTGGCTGCTTCTGCTTATGCACACACCACCTGCACTCTTTGCCTGCCCCTGTGCCGCAGAACCTGGAGAAGGTGGCGGAGCAGCTGGACAAGGGCGACGAGGCGACCCGCGACTTCAAGGGCATCTACCAGGTGTGGGCCCTGCGGGCTGTATCATTGGTTAGATGCTATGATCCATTGGTTAGAAGCAGGGAGTTGTGTGGTGGTCAGGCCCCTCGCGCGCAATTGGGGAAGCTGCAAAGCAACCGGTGCGCAATTTCAAGGCATGTGGCGGGTGGGGCCTGATAGACGAGGCAGCCTGGAAGGGAGGGCCAAACAAGAGTGCTTCACGCGCCCACCGCGTCCCTGTGCCCTGCAGGAGTGCGCCAAAATTCTGTACGAAGAGATCGACTAGTGAGTCGGTGATGCCATGGCAATGGCGTGTTTGCATTGGATGGCACGGGGCATGCTGCTGTGCATCCTTGCATCCCCAGTTGGCGCTGCCGATGTTCATGCAACGTCACCACCCCAGCGCCCCCAGCCTTTTATGAATGCATGCACACCCATGAACATCCCACCGCAGCATCAACGAGGGGCGCAACGCCGACCGCTTCCGCCGCAACTTCCGGGGCGAGGCCTGGGTCAAGGTGCCCCGTGTCTACTGGCAGTACAGGCAAGCCGCTGGCACCGTTCGCTGCCTGGTGTAGCTGCCAAGAGCATTCGGCAGCATTGGGACCGTTTGAAGCGCACCAATCTTCGCCACCTGCGCACCAGTTACAGCGCCACAGCTGGTTTGCGCCGTGCGGCACGGAAGCGCACTTCTAAGTGCTGCCTCACGTGCTCCGCCTGCGAGCACCTTTGACCAGGCCAGCTCAGATGCAGCGCTGCCCCTTCCCCTCTTCCTCACCCTTCCCTGAGCGCAGCAGCCCCTCGGTGCTCACGCTTGAGTACATGCCAGGTAGGGTTTGAAACCAGGGCTGGCATGCAGCCAATGCTGCTTCCTGTCGCGCCGCATGCCAGGCTGAGCAAGCGGTTCCTGTCATGCAGAGGCTGGGCGGTGGGCTGCGCTGCGCTCCGTTGTTTGCGAGGGGGTTTGCAACCGCCGCCTGGCAGAGTTCCGCAACCTGCGCTCCCTGCTTGTCACCTGCAGGTGGGCAGATCTCATTCACCTCCAATGCCGTTCTGCTTTTGCACGTGTGTTGCATGCGCCCACCCACCC
>VIYQ01001776.1:0-32060 GCA_009928355.1 Chlorella sp. CH2018 | reverse complement strand
TGTGCACAGCCTGGGCAAGGCAAGCCGGCTGGCGGTTGGGTGGGAGGGGCGGGGCTGCGTTTGGGTGATGGCACTGTGTAGCTGTGCGGGCAAGGTTTTCCGCCTCTGCACCGCTGCACCGCTGGAGCGTGACCTCAGCCAGAGTGTTCAGCTGCATGCACTTGTGCACCCCCTGCTCAAACGACAGGTCATGATCCTGGACTTTGACCTTCACCACGGCAACGGCACCGCCGACATCTTTGCCAACGACCCCTCGGTGAGCGGCGCTGGCTGTCCAGCAGTCTTCTGTCAGCTGTTTGGGTGTTCCTGTCACCGCCGCGCTCTCATACATACATGTATTGGCCAACGGTGAGCGGCAGGTGCCCTGCACGAACACTTTCTCTGGCTTGCAGTTCCTCCTCAGTGGCTCAAAACCCCACCTACTAGGTGCACGCCAGCATGTAATGGGGTTGTACGCTGTGCGCTGCCGCCGAGGTAACGTCATCTCAGTTGCTTCCACCACTTCCCTGCTCATCGCCAGGTGCTATTCATCGACACCCACGAGGCCTCCTCCATCTACCCACCCCCCTTTGCGGGCGGCAGCGTGGAGGATGTGGGGGAGGGGGCGGGGCGGGGCACCACCATCAACATCCCCATGCCCCGTGAGCCGCAGCGGCGGGGGCGGGGGCAGGGTTGATTTGCGAAGGAGGCCTTGCGAGAATCGTCTGATGTGCCCACAGGGTTGGACGAGGCCGGCAGCAAGCACTTGCGGGCACTCTTGCCGTGCTGGCCAGCTCACAACTCGTCTCCAACCTGCCTCTCCGCTGCCCTCCCTGCCCCTCCTCTGCCCCAGGCTACGCCGGCGAGCGCTGCATGCTGCACGTGTTTGACCGCGTGATTGCACCGGCGGCGGAGCGCTTCTGCCCGGACCTCATCCTTGTGTCAGCTGGCTTTGACGCCCACTACCTGGACCCGTTCCAGGGCCTGCAGCTCAGGTGGGTGCTTGGGTGCCGGATGGATTGAACAAAAGAAAACGCTGCGGGGCCCGCGCTGCTCCAGCAGCGTGTGTCGCGTGCCCATGTGGAGCAGCATATGCTGCTTGCCCAGCTTCAGCTCAGGAGGTGCTCCAGTAAGGGGACCCGCACATGGCTCAGCTGTGAATCGCTCACCGCTCGGCCGGCTACACTCAGCAGCCTTCGTTCCGCCTCTGGCCCTGCGCCACACAGGTCCAGCACCTACTACAAGCTGGCGCAGCGGCTGCAGGCGCTGGCGGCTCAGCTGTGCGCCGGCCGGCTGGCCTTCCTGCTGGAGGGAGGCTACCACACAGAGGCGGTGGGGGAGTCGGTCTGCGAGGTCAGTTGATGGGCGCAGTCTGGGTGTTTGTGCTCCTGGGCTGGCAAGTGCGTGAGCTGTCCTGCTGGAGCGTTTCAATGCCCTTGCTTGCCACAGACGTACGGCTTCACCGTTGCGCCACCCCGCTGACGCACGTCACCCCTCCTGCTCTCCGACCCCTCCCCCTCACCGCCCCAGGTGTTCCTGGCGCTGCTGGGGCGGCCCAGTGTGGAGGGCCAGGCGGCGCTGCAGCTGCCGCGCCCCGAGCCTGTGGCGGAGGTGGAGGCGCTGGTGGAGCAGCTGCGGCGTGTGCACAGCCTCTGAGACCGCTGCTTGTTACATGGTAGTTCCATGCACCAGCGTTTGCATCATTCCCCTTGATCCTTTCCTGCACAACAGTCAGGCCCCTGCTTCACCCTCTCCGTTGCTTTGCTCTGCCCGCACAGCTGCACGCTATGTCGTGCACTCACCGCCGCAGCCCCAGGCTGTGCGCTTTGCTGCGATTCCTGGAGATGCTGCGATTCCTGGAGATACGATAAACACGGTAGCAATGTAAACACGGTAGCAATGTTACACCACAAAACTGTGGGTGGGACCGCAAAGTTACACACAGCCACAGGTGGGATCACTGGGCTGGGCTCACACGAGGCCAAAGCTGTGCAGCACCACCGCCATCTGCCAGAGTAGCACAGCCAGCAGCACGCCCCAGAGCAGGGAGGCCCTGCCCCAGGGCTGCAGCAACTCGGCTGCGATGCCGTACACACACGCATCCCAGCCGCCCTCTGGCGGCAGGCCGTGCTGCCCCCGCTGCCACTGGTGCACCTCAAATAGCCGCTGCTCCTCGTGTGCCTTGTAAAGGGCGGTCAGAAGGCAGGCGGAGAGCTGGAGAAACACTAGCAAAGAGACGCATTCCGCGCCATTGCTGCGCACACGTGCGCTGTGCCGCGGCAGCACGGGGTGAAGCACCCACGCTGCAATGTCGAGCGCACCCGCGGTTGCGCGCAGTACTGGCTGCAGGTGTGGCACGTGCATGGTGGGGTGGCTGCAAATGTAGCTTGCGTAGCGGGCATAGCACACATACGTCAGAGCTAGCTGTAGCGGGAGCGCGATGCTGCGGCAGGGAGTGGGGAGGCAAGAAGGCAGATGAGACGGCAGCACAGCCAGCAGCAGTGCCCGGCCGCCTCAGCCTGTGCCGTGAGCAGGCAGGCTTGCACAAAATTGCAGGCGGCAGAGGGCTCAAACCTTCCAGCCTGCAGCGAGCAGTTTGTTGCACACGCACCTCACGCGCATCGGCTTGAAGGACAGCATGACGATGACAATCGCTGCCGAAATGTTGACCAAGTTGAGCGCGGCAGCACTTGCATTGCGGTCATACCACACACTGCCGTCCATGCCCCGCTCCGCCTCAAATGTGGCTAGCGCTAGCTCCCAGGTGACGCCCATGCAGGCCGTGGCGCGCACCACAGCGCACAGCGCCTCACGGTAGCGTCCCCAGCTGCCGCCGTCACTGGGGCAGGCTGCCATGCAGCGGCGCCGCCACGCAATGTTGGCGAGCGGCAGCGCAAAGTGGAGGGCGAGCCAGGCGGCGGCGGCAGGGAAGAGGTAGGGCCAGAAGCGGATGACGCCGAGGGTGTTGAACACCTGTGTTGTGAGGAAAAGGGCAGAGCAGCTTCGAGGTGCGGGCGATGGATGTCTCCCCCTGGCGCCAGTCCCAGATGCAGCGACAAGGGCAGCACCAGTGCAGCACCCACCAGCGAGATGTAGTCCAGCAGAGCGTCGGTCCGCATGAAGGTCAGGTTGTGCTGCGGGCAGGGATTTGCTGAAAGGCCCATTCAGTGATGGGATGAGGAAGACAGTGCTGCTCGCTTGAATGTAGGAGCGGCAGGGGCGGCGGCGGCCTTGCTCCACCTCTGGCCTGCGGCAAGCCGCGTGCTGTGTGCAGCGATGATACTACAGGTGCATGCCCGGCTCACCCGCACTGAGAACGGCTGCTCAGGCCCGCCCAGGAGGGGCGGCGCGCACGGGGGCGGCGCGGCCCAGCCCGCTGCATTCGGCTGGCCGCCCCTATCCACAGCTGCCCGCTCCATGGCTGCAATTGGCTGGACGGCCAGCCTAAGCGCCGCGGGGCTCGGGCTAGGCGGGTCCTCTGAGCGACACTGCGCTTCTCCCTTCAGTGAAGGCCCACTCTTGATCCACATCGAGCCCCCGCGATGCGGTGGCAAAGCAAAGAAATGAAGCGAGAGGCTGGATGCGCAGCTGCCGTACCGGACAGGCCTGTGCATGCCGGCAGGGCGCCCTGCGCAAGGCAGAGTATTCTTGCCAGCTTTTTGCTGGAATGTAGGAGCATCATTCGAGTTGGAAGGCATGCTAGATCGAAATTGACGAGCAAGGGGGATGCATGTGGTGGCAGAGCCCGCCGTGGTGCCGCCGGCGGTGCCGCCCTTGCTCAGTAGCGGTCTGCCAAGCCTCGCAACATGTCTTGGCCTTATTATAACATGGCTCCCTTTCCGCAATATGTAGACGTTCCATGCACATTGCGTGCTGCAACCCTTCCGCACTGCCTGCCTCACAGCTCCTCCAGCCGGCAGCTGGGCAGCGGCGGCAGCCAGGCAGACAGCGAGGCCGCCGCCAGGCGCAGCACCCGCTGCACCACTGCCGCCGGCAGCCGCACCACCTCTGCCTGCTGCTGAGAGGCACGTTTCTGCCGCCGACCCTTCCGACTGCTGCCGCCGGTCGCAGGGCTGGCCACAGGCAGGCCGCGCTGATTGACCAGCAGCAGCGTGCGCGCCGCCACCCGCAAGGCAGCCGGGAACAGGAAGTGCACTGCCGGGGCCCAGGGGATGCCCTCCGCCAGCACCCACACCCAGCTGCAGGGGGAGGGAGGGGGTATCGAGTGACATTCCTCAAGCACACGCTCCCATAGTTCAAACTCGCCTGACAGCTACGCCGACAAGTCCCCATGTGCTTGCAGGACAGGGCAACCGTGCGCTGATGGGGCCCAGATCAGCCAGCCACATGCCGCTCAGCTCACCCAGCCTGGCGTTGCATGTCCACATTGCCCAGGTACGTGGCAAGGCTTGGCGGCGGTGTGCCAGTCGAGCAGCCCGACTCCACCAGCAGCGCCCAGGAGTGGGCCAGCCGCAGCACATCCAGCGAGGGCTCAGTCTGCAGCAAAGCAGATGCAAGGCACAGCGTGTGGGCAGCGTGCGCCCCTGATACATGGCTGTTGAGTGCAACAAAAGCGGCACCGCCAATGCCAACACAGGACAGCGACGCGCATGGAGGTGTCAGAATGCGTGCAAACTGCAGTGCAAACGCACCTGCAGCGGCTGCTGTGAGGGGGGGCACAGGTAGCAACTGAGGTAGCTCAGGCCCCTGCCACTGTTCCCTTGCAGCAAGTAGTCCAGCGCAGTCTGTCCGCGGAACGTGTGCGGCACTGGCATGCCCGCCGCAAGCAGCAGGCGCAGAATGTGTGGATCCCACAAACCCAAGGCTAACCTGCAGCGTCTCGTGGATGGGGTCACCCAAGAGGCAAGCAAATGTGGGCCCTGCGGTAGAGGCTGCCTACCAACAGGGCATGCCATGCACAACATGCAGACTGCTGCCTTGCGCACCATGCAAGCGGCCTGTCTGTGTTTGGCGCAATGTCATCCAAGGGGCGTGCGCCCAGCTCCACAAGCAGTGCCACAATTTCAAAAGCCGCAACCGCGAAGTTTCGTGAGGCTTCATCACCCCAGTTGTCCCGCCACCACATGCTGCCAAACACAGCAGGGGAACGGTGCCGCGGATACTAGGTCTCAGCTGCCTGTATTTACCTGATCACAGGCAGGCATTGGCACCGCTTGCACAATACAGCCACCAAACAACATGCACACCTGGGGGCCGAGTCAAGCGCGCTCCGCAGCGTGTGCACTCCTTCCCAGCTGCTGTTAGCGTCCGCTCCAATCTCCACAGCAAACCGCATGGCCGCCAGCCAGCAGCGCAGCTCCTGCCGCAGCTCCCGCTGCCGAACTGATTGATTCCGAGCAGCAAAGGCAGCAAGTTAATTCTGGCCTAGTGTGTAGCACTTGAGCAGCCAAGCGTGCATGCCAGTTTGCGGGTGCTGCGACTGCAAACGAGAGGGCAGACACCGCGCTCACCTGCCAGTGTGCGCTGGCTTGTGGAATCAGAGGTCAGGGATTGCGCTGATTTGTATGCTGCGTGGCGTATCGCATTGCCGATGACAGCATGCAGCAGCTGCTGCACCTGCTGGGCACTGGACAGAGCACACAGCGCTCGCAGCACATCCAGGCATCGCTGCACAGATGCCGCATCCCATGCGACCCCCCAGCCAGTGCTGGATTGCTGCCCGTTGAATATGTTGTGCAAGAACTTTGAAGCGTAGCCTGCAGTGCCAGTCACCAACAGGGGGGCATTCGATAACGTGAAAGTGCTGGGTGCATGCAGGCACAGCGGCACAGCGGAGAGACGCATCACCTTCACCCCCAAACCCAAACACCTTGCTAGCATGCACTCCACTCATGGCGCGGCGAGCTACAGACAGGCCTGCATACCTGCCACATCCCGCGGCTCACGATACCCTGCACCCTTCAGGGCCGCAGCAAAGCCCTCGAGAAGGGTTGCCGCTGCTTGTGCAGCCTGAATCGTTTCTCCATACATTGGCCAATCTCTACTGTTGTCTGTCAACCAGTTCAGCCCCACATTGAGCGTGCTGCCCTGCCCTCCTGCATCCTGCAGCACCATAATGCAAGTTTTGGTCAGCGGGGTTGCATGCAGACGTGATGCTGCACCCAATGCATCGCGAGCGGACGGCGGCCCCCAAATGGGTGCCTGCAACATGCTGCATACAGCTCTCGTGCCATGCGGTGGCCTCCCTCACCGGCAGTGGTGCACCATGCTGCAGCAGCAGGTTCAACATGGCTTGGCAGTGCCCCACATGTGCCTCCAGGCTATCGTCGACCAGACTTTTGTGGGCAGCGTTGCTATCGCATGCCAGCTCAGCCAGCCGGAAGACGGCATTGGCACTGGCGGGGGCTCCAGCCTGCAGCAATGCTGCCAGCAGCTGGACCAGCTCGGCGCTGGTGCTCCGCCGCCGGGCAACAGTCAGGAGGGCGCTGGCAATGTCATTGATGCAGCTGCCTGGCGAGGCGCCCTGCCGCAGCAGCATAAGGGCTGCCCAGGGCGGGCATTCCACCACAGCAACCTCCAGAGCGTTGTCTACACAAAACCCCGCAGCTCGGCCGCCCGTGCTGGTGTTGATGTTGACGCCTGCAGGTAGCCAAACCAGGCTGCAGCGTGAATGAGAAAGCATCACTGCGGGCAGGACAGCAGGCGAGCAGGGCAGCATGTGCAGGTGCCAGGCTTGGTTGCACATGCAAGCGCTTCCAGCCAGCCACGCATGCAAGCTGGCTCACCCACCGTGCGGGCCCTCCAGCAACGCCACCAGTGTGGCCTCTGCTCGCTGCCGCAAGTCGGCTGGCTCTGGCTGCGGTGGCTCTGGCCACAAATCCCAGTCTCTGAGGAATAAGTCGCCCCAGGTTGGCCCCTGCTCGAAGGCAGCGATAGAGTGCAGGAGGCGGGCCAACGTGCTGAACTGGAAGGAGCCTGGGGTTTGCAGGCTCCGGGCTGTCTGAATCACAGGTGCGCATGCTAGGGGGTCCAGGGCTGCTGCTGCGCCCCTCTTCTAAGCTGCAAGAGCTGCCAGCTGCCTGCTGCCCAGGCTGTTGGGGTGGCCAGGAATGCGGCAGCAAGGCGCGGACGGCTGCGGGCTGCAGCGCCGCAACTGCTGCCATGAGCGCGTTTGAACGGGCTTTGTGGGAGTAGTTGCCGCCGTCTACAATCTCCACTTGGGCCAGGCTGGAATCATAGGCCAGCAGCGTGTCAAGGAGCGCAATGTCGCCCACGGCAGCGGCATGGTGCAGCAGCGTCTGCCGCGGCCGGTACTCGCTGCGCAGCAGCAGATCCAGCTCGCCGGGTTGGTCAGCCAGCGCACGCAGTAGTCGGCGCGTGGACGCCATGGCAGTCACGACGCGCTGGCTGGCTGGGGCTGCAGCAGACGGCTGGGGCAGGGGTGCAGGTGCGGCAGAAAGGGGTCGTCGGCGGCGGCGGTGGCGGTGGCGGCGGGAAGCAGAGCTTGATGACGCCGTTCCCGTCGCCGTGCCTCCAGGGCAAACGATTCGAAACGCCTTACCAGTCGGCGGGCCCGGGTGGGGCCAAGCGAGAGAGCCCTTGCGTCGAGGGCGCGAACACGGCGCTTGCTGGGCTTTTGCACAGGTCTAACGAGCGCTGCGAACTGTCGGTGGGAAGACTGTGTGTCGCCAGGCCCCGTGGCGAGCCACAGCTTGACTTGCCGCCACTGCCGCCGCTGGCCGCTTTACCACGCTCATCCAGCCAGCCCTCTTCAATGTTGACAATGTGCACAATTCAGTCAGGAAGCAAGCAACGGCACCTGACGCAGTACAGGGCGTGCTCTGCACTGTACAAACGCCAGGCTGTTGCCGCTCTGCGCTAGCTGCCGCGCCCTTGCGGTGTGATCGACGGGAACAGCTGGGCCAGCTCCGCCTGCACCTGCCGGACACGCGCATGAGCAGCTGCCCAGGCGTCCTGAGCCTGCTGGACGCGCGCCCGAGCAGCCCCCATCTGCGTTTGCATCTGCTGCAGCCACGCCTCGTGCGCTGCAAAGCATGCCGCATCCCGCTGCTGGGCGCTCTGCTGCCGCTCGGCAGGGTGCAGGCGCTGCTCCGCCTCCAGTTGCATCTGCTGCTGCTCCTGCCGACGGAGGGGCCCTGCCTGCGCTTCTGCAGCCATGTGATCGCCCAATGCACCTACGTCGAGCCCGCACGCCCAAACCGGCTGGTGCTGCGCAGCAGCAGCTGCTGGCCCTGCCTGCAGCGGCTGAGCTGGTGCTGCCTGCTGCTGCTGAGCCACCTGCCGCAGCGGCGGTGGCGAGTCGGCTCCCGCCCTGCCGCCCAGGCACAGTCGGGCCAGCAGCGCATCCAGTGGGCGTGGGCGCTGTGCCTGCTGCGCCTGCTGTTCTTGCTGTGCTGCCTGCCCGGGCAGGTCATACATGGGGCAGGCGCAGGCCCGGGGGGTGGACTGGCTCCAGGCCTGCCCGCACCGGTAGCAGAACTGCTGCCCGCAGCGGCAGCTGCGCAAGGTGAGGGAAGGAGAGAGGGTTTGCTGGTCAAGCAAGTGGGCGGCGGCCCTGCTCATACGAAGGCGGCTCTGCTAAGGGCAGCTTACACAGCTGCTCAGCCGGGCGAGGCTGGTCCTGAGCAGATTAGCGTGGTGTGTCCGTCTTGCCACCCCTCAAATGCAGCTGCGCCGTCGCCCAGTACTCACACCATGTGGTTGCAGCCGCAGGCCTTCTCTACCATGTGCCTGCAGCCCGCTTGAAAGAGGGGACATGGCAGTTAATGCAGGCGGCCGAAGCGATGCATGTGGCAGGCTTCAGCATGGCATGATGCATGAGTTTATCATGCACAGCTCCAATCCCGAACAGCAGGAACCATCCTTGCCTGCAGGAGGGGCACTGCTGCCAGCCACTAAGCCGCGCCAGTTGCAGCAGGGCACTGTCCGCATCGGCAGCACTGGAGCCTGCGCTGCCCCGGCTGTGTGCTGCCTGCATGGTCAATGGGGGCCGACGAACTTCAGACTGCTGCTGAAAGCCGTATGCGCCCAAGAAATGCCACGCTGGTGGGCGCCATGGCGTACCATGTCACGCTATGCGCTACTGGGTGCCATCCCATGCCATCCCATGCCATGCTGCCATGCCATGTCATGCCAGGTCATGCCACACGCAGCATCTTTCATCCACTCACCTGATGGCTGGCGCAAGTCACTCCTGGGTGCCATGCCGTGCGGCACCAAGCGCACACGCGGGTGCCGCAGGCGGGGCAGCGCTGCGGCAGGTCTGGCAGGGCGCGCTCCACTGCCATCAGCTGGGAGCAGGCGGGCGAGGGGCAGTCTGCAACATCCGGATGGAGCAGGGCGGCAGGTGTGCTGATGCGCCATACCTGGTTCAAGCTCCCTCCCCTGTTTCGCCCTCGTAAGCAATGAGCCCCCTTGCATTTTGTGGGCAACATGCTGCACAGAACCCTAGCCGACAACGACCTGCACTGCTCGCACACTCACAGAAGCGCTGCTCCGGCGGGATGGCTCCCTCAGCCAGCACCGTGAGGCAGCGCTCCCTCGTTGCAGGCGGCAGCAGCGCCAGCAGTGGCTCGCAGGCGGCTTGGTCCATCCGCCCGCTGCAGTGCAGCTGTGGGCATACTGGCAGGTCGCTGCCGCAGCTCCGCAGCTGGACTGTCAGGTGAGACGCGAGGCATGCGCGGCAGAAGGCGTGGCGGCAGGGGCCTGCAGTGCGATATCCAGATGCCACAAACGGATGTGTGACGAGGCCGCCGGCCCCACAGCCGGGCGGCACGGCGGCAGCCCCAGCGGCCACAAGCAGGTACAGCCGCCCCTCAGATGGCTTGTGCATGCCAATGCTGCGCCCAGCAGGGAGCCTACGAGGCCTTGGACGCTGCTCGGTGCAGCCGACTGGGCACCCACCCGCGGGCAGCAGCTCGCTGTCCACGCCAAAGCAGATGGAGCACAGCATCTTAGCAGCGCTGCAGCGAACAACAGCAGCGGCTTCCGGCAGCTAGGCTGGAGAGTCTTTGAGCGCCGGTGGCTCATGCGGCGGAGGAGCATAGTGCTCCAGCAGCACGTCTCAATCCACTACCCGGCAGCCTCGGCAAGCGTCACAGTTACACCAATGAAAGCTGAGCAGTGATCCGAGAGGTAAACCGAGCGGAGTTTGTGGGGCTGAAAAGGACAGGATACAATCAGATGGGCGCCAGAGCGGCAGTGACGGCATGCCAGCCGCAGCGGCAGTGCATCAGGTGGGGCACTTCCGGCAGCCAGCCTCTTTACGCAAAGGCGCCCGCCGAGGCCTGCGTCATTTCAACGATGAGCGTCTTGATGTCCTTGCGGTCGGCGGCGGGGCGGGGGAAGGGCAGGCGGCACTTGAGGGCGTCCTTGCCGCGCTCGCACACCACCGTCATGCCCAGCCGGTCGATGCTCTGGATCAGGGCCTTGTCCACTGCGCATGGAAGGTTGGTGATGTGCAAGCAAGGCAGGGCAGGAGATGTGGAGAAAACCCGTACAGATGTAGAGGGCAGCCGCAGCCACACCCAAGCAGCGCTGCTTTGCACAACGGCAGCGAGGCCGCAACTGTTCCCACAGCCTCGCCAACAAGCCAGCCACAACAGCCCACCTGTGATGCCCACGTAGTTCTTGACCATAGCGCGCGTAGCATCGGCATGGTCCTCGTTCATGTGGCCACCCACCGGACCAGAGAACTGGTAGATGGGGTCCGGGGCTGCCTCGGCATACTCCTCGGGGGTGATCTGCATGGGGTCGATGGTTGAAGCAACACGGGGGTGGTGTGAGAAACAAGTGCAGAGGGTGTGTTGGGCGGGTGGGGCCATGTGGTGTGCATCACACTGCACCTGCACCTGCATGCATCTCCTTCTAAAGAATACGAGCGGCAGCATCACAGCATGCCGTCATCCGTGGCTGGCCCTGCCAAAACTCAAGCCCCAGCCGAACATCCAGCATCCCAGCCCAGCTGCCGCCTGCTCACCTTGCCCGCCCGCGCAAAGCCAGCCACCAGGCGGGCCGCCGCAATCTCCTCGAGCCGGAAGAAGCTGCAGGGCAATTGGAAAAGGAATGTGGCATGAGCATGAGGTGAGGCATGGACTGGAGGCATCGCAGACGACCAGCTTCTCTAGGCAAGCAGTGGCACAAATCGGTGTCTGTCACTCGTCAGCCAGCCGCACCTGAAGTCGCTGCAGCCCACCCCAAAGCAGTTCAAGCGGCCATGGTGCCTGCCACACTGCCAGGCCTCGCCAGGTTCAGTATTACCCCCAAAACGCCACCCCAAGGCCACAATCCAAGCAACTGCCCGCACCTGAAGTCGCCAAACTCCACCCAGAAGGAGTTGGGGTGCTTGGCCAGGTAGGCCGCCTTGGCCGCCGCCTTCTCCGCGTCATCGGTGATGGGCGCCATCCGGCCAATCAGGTTCACACGGCCGTCAGCGATGCCCTGCAGGCAAGGCGCTGAGCAGACATTCAATTCAGTCCATTCCCCGGCCGAAACGGCTTGCCATGTGCCGCAAACCATCGGCCACCGAACAACAAAACAGCCATAGTCAGCATGCACCACTGCTAGCGCGCCCAGAACGGCTCCGCCACGGCAGTGATACTTCAGATCGTTCGGGTTCATAGTATGTATGCCAGCTGGAACGATATCAATAATTCACCCGGAAGGGCTCCGCCATGATGGTGATGCTGCAGCGCGGGTCCTTCTTCACATCCGCAGTGTGAGGACTCATGGTGGAGAAGGCAAAGATGGGGCGGCCCTGCACAGCAGCAGCAGCAGCAGCAGCAGCAGTGGGTGCACGTTTTGCCAAGCCATTGGGGCGCGGACAGCTTGGCTCACAAGTCGGCGGCCGCTGAGCCTAAGACGAGCACTTGCTAGCCTTGTCACCGGCAGCGTACTGGACCACGCTGCCGCTGCACAGTGGCAGCATGGCAAGCCAGCGAAGCATCCTGCAGCAGCTGCGCTCCATCTCCCTCCCAGGCATTGTAATGGGCTGCCCCGTTCACGGACCTTGTCGTCAGCGGCGTACTCCACTACGCTGCCGCTGGGGTAGCCCTCCAGCTCTCCCCGCGCCTGGGTGGCCAGCACGCCAAACCTGGAGGGAGGGCGAGGGGGTGTGGTGCAGCAGAGGTGCTGAGGTTGGCTGCACTGGGCTGCACTGGGCTGCACTGGTCACCCTGCTCTGCTGCTCTGCCTGGCTGCATGGCGCTGCACAGGGCGTGAGACGTGGGGGGTCCGGCAGGGAATCATGCGACCAAGGCTGCCAGGGCATGGCGCTGCATCGCCGCACTCACTTGCCGTACGCCACCAGCGTGCGCGCCTCCTCTGGCAGAGAGATGCGGGCGGCTGTGGCCTGGTGTTCGCGATACGCCTGCCCAGGAGCAGGGGATGGCGAGGCACAGAACAGATGAGAGGCAGGCCCAGGTCGCTGCAGCCAGCCTGGCTTCCGCTGTGCAGCTCCCGTGCTGCTGAACCGCACGATGGGAAAGAAGGTGCGCACCAGGATTTCCGGGTCCATGGCCTCCAGGTTGGCCGCGCTGCTGGCGGGCGCCTGGTGCCCCTGCTGCTTCGGCTCCTTCTCCTCCTGCTGCTGCTGCTGGGCGGCCGCCTGCACAGCGAGTAAGAGCAGTGATTACGGTTGACGTCTACAGAGGAAGCAGCGGTCTGCAAGGAGCGGGGCAAGGTCTGCGACGCACAAAATGCCGCACCTGCTGCTGCTCGGCCCGCGCCGCCACGCCGTCGCCACGCGCCGGCCGGCTGGCCAGCTGCCGGGCAGCCAGCCGCCGTGCAGCCAGCGGCGCGCCTAGCCGGTTCAGCACCTGCGATCGAGGAGGGCGTGCGAGCACGGCTCAGCGGCGGCCTGAACCCTCCCACCCAGGTGCCCACTCGGGCGCGCTCCGCGGCTGCTCCACCCGCGATCGAGTGCAGTGAAAGTGCATCAGTGCATTCACATTGCTCCGCAGGGCCTGCATAGCTTCGTGGGGCCCGCAAAGCACCCAAAAGACGACGAGAAGCAGGTAGGCGAGGATCGTGGTGGAGAGCACGCAGGACAATTATTCACAGAGCGCTGCGGCAGCGCCGCCCGTGTGGCTGGCCACCGGCGCTGCCGCCGCCCAGCATGCCCCGCAAGCGCTGTGAATGCTCCTCTTCCCACGATAGTTTACATCTACCGCAGGCAGGGCAGTAGTTCATATCGAGCTGGGCCGTCGCATACATAACATGCCAGTGGTCGCAAACATGCTGCCAAAACTATCGCCTGGCCCGCCAGAGCATTGTAGGCCGCCTGCCGACTTTGACCGCCGCCTCGACCCTCGCACACCCTCACTCGCTGCCCGAGGCAACAGGGACATCCGGCAGGGCCCCCCACTCGCTCCAGCTGCCGTCGTACACAGCAATGTGCTTGTCCGGGCGCAGCTGCCTGGCCGCCAGCAGCAGGATGCAGGCGGTGGTGCCTGCAGTCCGTAGGAGCGGCGGGGGAGACGTGCTTTCATGTTCCTGGAAGGTGGCATTGAGCCGAACACGCACGAATGGCCTGCCGCCACCGCACGCCACCAGAAAAGGCCGTGCAAGACAGCCGCGTGCTGCGCCTGACCTGTGCCGCAGGTGCAAACCAGCGGTTTGTCCAGGTCCACCCCCGCCCCCTTGAACGCAGCCGCCAGCTCGGCCGCCGGCTTGAGCCTGCAGAGGGCAGGGCAGCAGGGGCTAAGGGCGACATCGTGGCGTTCAACAAGCAGGGGCTGCTACCTATGCACATCTGCGCAACTGCTGGCCCGACCTTGGAATCCACCAGCCCTCCAAACAAACCATCAACAGCCCAGCCCAGGCCGCCCACCTGCCCTCCCGCAGCACGTCGGCAAACTGCAGGCTGCGGCTGCCCGGGATGTGGCCGCTGCGCAGGCCAGGACGCGGCTCAGCAGCCTCTCCACGGAAACTGGAGGGTGAGGGAGGGGGGCAACTGGGTGGGTGGCAGTGTGGGCTGGATGAGCAGCGAGGGCAGCGGCAGTTCGCCGACCAGCTTGCCGGCTTGGCAGCGGTGCCAGGCAGCCACGCAGACTGCACGCTGCTTGCTGCAGAGCCTGCTGCTCACAGCACCCTCTCTCACAGCCCCTCCTGCTCACAGCACCCTCTCTCACAGCCCCTCCTGCTCACAGCCCCTCCTGCTCACATCCCCCTGCTCACCGGGGCGCAGGCCGCGCATCCACCACCTGCTCGCCACTGCTGCTGACGTTGGCGAGCATCTGCTGCCAGTCGCGCACCGCTGCCTTGTCCAGGCGTGCCTGGTACCTGCAAGTGGTGCGGGGTAGGGCAGAAGCTAGGAGTAAAGGCGAGCAAAGCACAGCTGCAACAGACCGTCTGCATCTTGAGCGCTGTTTTTTTGCCGGAGCGCAGCAAGCACGACCCGCACTCCAAGCACCTCCACTGCTGCGCACTTGGTGGTGGCGGGCGGGCTGCGCAGCGCTTGCGCGGGCGCGTGCAGCGCTGCCTCATCTACTGGGCTTGTGTCCACCTCACCCCCTGCCGCCCGCCAGGCTGGCAGGCCGCCGTCCAACACAGCCACCCTGCAGGACAGGGAGGCAGCACACGTAGGCTGTTGATACGTGTGCAAGCTGCACCATGCTACGCAATTGTGAGTGGCGTGGTTCCCAGCAGCCCGCAGCACAAGTTAGGGACCAAGGGAGGCGGGCTAGAATGCCTGCCGCCTCACTTGCGGTGGCCAAACACGTGCCAGGTCCAGCAGGCACGGGCGCTGGAGAAGATGCCTGCAGCCCGAGGGAACGCAACAGCCGGCAAGGTGAGGCAGGCGGGAGCAGGTTGAGAATGCGGGTACCTGGATATTGTGATCCGACTGCTGCGGCACCGGCCCATCGCGCCATGCAGTGAACGGCAAGCAACAACTGCGCCACGGTGCTGCCACTTCCCTGCTGCCCTGGCAGCGCCCACCTGTGTTGTCGTACACCACCAGCGCATCGTCATTGCTGATGCCCAGCGCATCGGCGGCAGCGGCAAACTGTTGGTCGGAGGGCAGCATGTGGGGCAGTGTGGAGGCGGGGTCGGCGATGCGCTCCACATCTGCGGCAGGTTGGGAACAGCAGGGGCGACAGGTGCATGCAAATGGATGGCTGGTGGGAGGCAGCTGCCTACGTCTGCGGAGGGTCCTCTTTGTGCTGGCCTGTAGACTCCGCAAACGTTATGACCGCTCCGACCATCAAGAAGGTGGGTTCTCAACCCTTTCACAATGCCTCACCAAAGAACAGCGCCCCTGGGATGCGCTCCGCCAGGTGCTCCGCAACCGCATCCTTGCCCGCGTTGGGCAGGTACCTGCACGGCACAGCGGGCAAGACGGCCAGATCACTGGGCTGTTAGCCGTGCTTTTCACCGACGGTACTGCTTCCGAGTCTTGCAGTGGTGGGATTGTGCCTCACCAGGTGGCATTTAAAACTGTGACCTCGCCGTGGTGCTGGCGCAGCCACTCTGCACTGACCAGGCTGCAGCGTGGGCAGGTGGCGGGCGGTGCAGCCATCAGCTAAAGCTCCCACAGAGACATGTCGGTAGTACGCAACTGACTTTGTATGCACACCACCCGAACGACGCCTGCTCGCCTGGGGCGGTAAGTACGCAACTGACTTCCTATGGACACCACCCTGAACGACGCCTGCTCGCCTGGGGAACGCATCGCCGGCAGCGGCACCGCCGCTGGCACCGGCGGCGGTGGCCATCCGAACCGCTCGGTGCGGCGACTGTGCGATCCGTTGGCGGCGAACCGTCGCCTCCGCCTTCCAAGGCGCGCAGCAGCTGCGGGGCGCCTGGGTTGGGCGGGGCGCCGACGGCAAGAACCCTGGGGAGCGGCAGAGCGCTTGCTGCCCGGCAGCGAGAGCCAGCCTCATTGCCACAGGGCGGATGTAGCCGTCTATCGCCTCGGAAGCGACCTCCTGTGAATGCTGCGGCAGAGCGCGCAGAGCAGGCAGTGAGCCTGACCAAAGGTCGCGATCAAGGCAAATCGCAGCTTCTCGAACCTGTGGGATTGTGTGAGCGACGCCGTGGGTGCAGCCGAGACATGCAGGCGTTGAGCGGTGAGCAAGCTCGCGCAGGCCTGCTTGGCAGCGGCTAACAACGCATCCAAGCTCTTCTCATAGCATCGTATGTCTCTTTGCACGGTGCAGCTCGGCCATCGGTGGTCAGCGGCCGCCCCGCCGCCACCGCCCGCCGCCATGCCGCACCGGTGTTGTGCGCCGCCCACAGGCCCCAGCAGCAGCCGGCCCAGGCTGCTGTCGATCGGCGCACGCTGCTGACGGCCGCTGGCGCTGTGCTGGCTGGTGCGGCGCTGCAGCAGGGCCAGGCGGCGCAGGCAGACGACTGCGAGTTCAAGACCGCCGCCAGCGGCATGCAGGTGGGGAGTGAGTGTCCCAGCTTGCAAGGGGCCCACTTTCCTTGCGCTGGCCCTCCAGCTTGGAATGCCGTGCCCGAGTCAGCTGCGCATGCATGGCCCCTCTCCACACATGCCGTGCAAACCATCCACATCATGCAGTACTGTGATCTGGCTGAGGGCAGCGGTGAGGCGCCCGTCGCCGGCGCCCGCATCCGCGCCCACTACACCGGCCGCCTGCAGTCCAACGGCGTGGTCTTCGACAGCTCGTACGAGCGCGGACGGCCGCTCATTTTCCAGGTGGGTGTGGCTGCTGTTGCAGCACGTCTTGCTGGCCGCATGGCGGGGTGCCAGGCTTCGGCTGAGGGTGCGGAGCAGCGCATGATTTTGCCACTCAGCGGCATCTGCTACGACAACGATACCTGATGCAGCTGTGCCCGCTGACTGTCACTATTGCTACGTGCTCTGCAGATTGGAGTGGGCCAGGTCATCAAGGTGCGAGCCGGTTGGCCAGCACTGCATGCATGCGGGCGCTGCTCACGCAACCACGCAACCAGAGCTGTTCAGGGGCGTCAAGGCATGAGGGGCAGCAAGTAAGAGCAGTCCCCATGAACCCTGCTGCTGCACAGGGCTGGGATCAGGGCATCCTGGGCGCCGAGGGCATCCCTGCAATGAAGCCCGGCGGCAAGCGCCGCCTTGTCATCCCACCCGAGCTGGCCTATGGTGCGCAGATTTGTCAGCAGCTGCCGCTGGTGCTGGTGCTGCTGCTGCTGCTGCTGCTGCTGCTGCTGCCGCTGCTGGCTGCCGCTGCTGCTGCCGCTGGTGCTGTTACCACTGCTGCTGCTGCTGGGCGTGCAGCACCCTTAGGCCAGCATGACCCTGCTGCCCGCCTGAAGTCTCAAGCCTCAACTCGCAATGGCAGATGGCCCCTTACAGGCGAGCGCGGCGCTGGCGGCGTCATCCCTCCCAACGCCACCCTGGCAAGTCTGGGCCGTTGCTTGCACAAACAGCCAGCGCTGTGCTGATGTGATGTACCGTTACTGCTTGCCTGCCTGCCAGCCGATTGCAACAGGGCATAGCCTGGCGCTCCTCAACCGTGCTCAGCTGCTGCAGGTCAATGTCCCTGCATCATCCGACCGCAGGTGTTTGATGTTGAGTACCTGGGCGTGCAGGGCCGGCGGTGAGCGGGCGGCAGGGCATGCACCGCCCGCTGACCAGGCGACAGCGTATGACAGCCTGCCCAGCGACCCTTTTTGGTGTGCTGATTTTGATGTCTTGAGCAGCACAGCTTTCCCTTCTGGACCCTCGGTGAACTGGCCTGTATTGTGTTACCGCAAAAAGCCAGAACAGACGTACAAAACTGCTGTCAAATGTAACGTGTTCGGCACTGCAGGGTGTATGGTACAGGGGCGTCCTGCTGCTGCCTGCGCCCAGGCAACCGCGTCCCGCAATCAGCGGTGCACAGCGCATGAGCAGCAGCGATCTGACTGGGTGCATGGGGCATCAGTTGCTGTTGGTACTGTTCAGGTGCAGATTGGGTGTTGAGGGTCTGTCTTGTGTCAGAGTGAATCTAGTCGCCGACTACATGTGCAGCCCACAGCGGGCTGCTGGCTGTGGATCAGTCTGCTGCTGGCTGGTACCAGCTGCCTCAGTTCTCGCCAATTTCATCGATGCAGTTTAACATGTCCCGCCTGCAAGGTGCAGTGATGCCAGAGAGGCAGCTAGATCAGCGAGGCTGTGGTGCCAAAGCAATTGTGCATACTTGTGACCGGGCCGCCAGCTCAGACTCGCAGCAGCAGGCGTCACTGGAGCGTCGCAGGTGCCGCGCACGGGGCATTGGCACCACCACAGCACGCATGCTGTGCATGCTGTGCATGCTGCACTCACAGGTCCTCCAGGGTCAGCTTGTTGGTCTCGTCGTTGCCGGCTGCAGCACAGGAGCAGCGAACAGTGTACACGGTCTTCACGTCAGGGATATGCACCCATCGGTGCCGTGCTGTGTGCACGCAAATCCTCAACAACATCAGCTGCTTGACCTGTCCCAGCTGCATGGACACACAACCACCCAAGCCTGCACGGGCAGGGCAGTGTGGTGCAGCCCTCAACCTGCCAACCCAGCGGTGCTGCCGCCCCTCAAGCCCAGCCTTCTGCTCACCCGGATTGGCCTCTGCCGCCGTGGAGGTGGGCTGGTCCTCGGGGTGCGCCTGCTCCTCCGCCAGCTGCCGCGCCACAAACGCCTTGACCTGCTCCTCAATCGTGCCTGTGGGGAGCGGGCGGTGCAGCATGGCGACTTGGGCAGACGAGTTGGACGGGTGTCACTTCATCAGGAGCAGGAATGGGACAGGGGGCTTGATCACTGTCACGCACCACCAGCCAGTCAGATGGGGGTGAGAAGGTCCCTTGCCAGGCATTGCCAGGGCCCAACGCTGCGCCCACCCACCCATCATGAGCAGGCGGGTCACGGTCAGGGGGCGGTCTTGGCCCATGCGGTGGCTGCGCCCGATGGCTTGCCGCTCGAAGCTGGGGTTGAGCGTGGGCTCGCACAGGCTGCAAGGGTGTGTGGAAAGGGGCGGGTAAGCAGCATACATCAGCCTGGGTTCGTTGCATGGCAGGCACCCAGTGAAAGAGGCTGCTTCCAACGGCAAAGTTGAGGTGCAGGAGCTACTCTGCCTGCTGCACTCGCGCGCGTAGCTTGCCGCAAGCTGCCCAGCCACCATCAATTCAAGCTTGCTCACATGATGTGCGTGGCAGCCGTCAGCGTGATGCCGGCGCCGCCCGCCCTGCAAGGCAGTTTACAGGCAAGCAAACGCCTCCCAGTGAAGCGGCCGAGTGCAATTTTGCGTGAGACGGCAGCGTGAGACGGCAGCCGTGTCACACAGCCTCACGCAGCCCCTTGCGCAGCTGCCCTGCCACCATGACCTGGGAATGGGCCAGCCAGCCAGCCAGCCGGATGCGGCCCACCTGTGTGAGATGAGGAAGACCTTGGTGGGAGGGTCGCTCTGGAAGTCGCGGATCGCCTTGCTGCGGGAGGCTGCACACCAGGGTGGCGAGCGGGAGCAGTGGAGAATTTGGGGGGCAGTAGATGCAGGAACGGGTTGTTGAAGGAGATGGTGCCACTTGGCGGTTGCACTTCAAGGGTGCTTCAAGGGAGCCTGCCGCACGGAGCTTGCAGCGTGCAACAACCTTGGCTCAGGAGTGCAAGTGATGGGGCGCCAGGGCGCCTCAACTGGACACTCACATGTCCTTGTGTCACCCACCCAACCACCCACCCACCCGCGCTGGAAGAGCCGATGAGGCTGCGATGCTGCAGGCCGATGGAGGGCAGCAGCTTCTGGATGGCGCGCAGGCAGTCGGGGTACTCGGAAAACACGAGCACTGCACAAACGAGAGCATAAGCCAATGCACAGATGAATGGGCACGGGTGCTTGGAAACCGTGCAATGCTTCACATCATGCAAGCACAGCCGCCAAGCAGGCCTTGAGCCACAGCTGCCGCTGGCTGGCACTCAGAATATGCACCCTTAGCAGGCCACCACCCACCCTTCTCCTCTGGGTCCTTCTCAGCCAGGACATCAATCACCGCCTCCGCCTGCCGTGCAGTTCAAAACAGTGGATGGGGGTGAGGGGCTAGGCATGCCGTGCAACTTGCTCAACGTGCGAATTGTACTCGATAGCAAAAGCATAGCACGTGTGCGTTGCAATCAGCCTGCGCACGGATGCTGACTGGCTGGAAGTGTCTGCAGCAGCGCACCTTGCTCTGCAACCAATACTTGACGGCCGTGTAGCGCCCGGTGGCAGCGTTGTACACCTCCTCCCCAGTCTTCATCTTGCCACCTGCATAGGGCACACACGCGAGAAGAGAGAGAGAGAGAGAGGGTTAACGCAATGCTGCGGCGTGTGAGACGCGGCACCAAACGCACACGTCCACACCAGGCATCCACACTTACCTGCAAGCCGGGAGCGCCGCACTCTCGCTGCTCTCAATGCAACAGCCAATAGTGCCAGCGCCTCCAGGTCCACAGAACCGCAGCCCCTCGCACTCACTTGAGGCCGCGCTCCGCAGCTGCGCCACCATGCCGCGCAGCTTGGCCCACACGCTGGCCTTGAACGAGGGCTTGGGCGCATTGCCATACACTGCAAGATGAGCAAGCAGCATGCAATCATGCAGAGCCTCCAGGCTACCAAGGGAGCACGGGAGGCTGCGCCAGGCGCAGGGCAGGTGGCTGCAGGCGCAGAGCCAACAGAGCATCCGCCCGCCCTTCCGTCCTTTGCAACGTTGCAACGTTGGAGTTAATTAACCCCACATCACATGCAGGGCTTGGTGCACTCCCCGGCACAGGACTCACTGGGAGCCAACTCGGTATCCCACCAATCCGGCATGAGCGTGTCTGGGTGGGTGCCCTGCCTGTACACCTCGGCCCTGAAGGCATTGCGCATTTCAGTCTGCAGAGGGTAGGCCGCGGCTGGGCAAGCTGTCAGCAGCATGAGCGAGGGGCAGCGTGGCGTGGGAGGCAGTGTGCGAGGCGGGTGAGCGGTGCGCCATGACCGCACCCTCTGTGCTGACAGCAGCACAATCGAACAGACCGGTTGAGCACTCTTCAAGGCGCTCGCAGCCAGCCCACCCAACAATACACAGGCACCAAAAAAAAGAGGGAGCAGACCTTGAGCTGCTGGTAGTATTCCACATCTGCGCCCTGCAGCCAGCACTGCAGCAGGTGGGTCGGCAGGCAGGGGGCAGCAGGAGGCGTATACATGAGCAGAGCAGCAGACGCGTGCTCCTTTGTTAAAGCTTAAAACAGCGGCAAGCACGCGACTGTAACGCTTGGGCGGGGGGCGGCCCCCTGTCAGGCCTTCCCCCTCGCCCCGCCCCGCCAGTCACAGCGCCTACAGGCACAGCTCAACATCACACTCACCTCCACCTCCACCTCTTGGATGGGGGGCAGCTCCAAGTTGACCTCTCCATCCAGTGTGGCAGCCTTGTTGAAGCGCACCAGGTAGCTCTGTGGACGCGCAGCAACAGGCAAGGGGCGCGGGGAGGAAGGGCGGGTGAGCACACTCATGTACAGTGCATGCGGCGCATGGACAGAAAATGCGACAAGCAGACCAAGCATGGGCTACCATCTGGCCCCACACCCTGCAGCCGCGAGCACCTTGAGCACGTGTGTGGTCACGGCCGGCATGAAGCGGTAGGTGGCGTCAAAGGCGCCGAGGCGCAGGAACTCGAAAGATGGGCTGAACGTCTCCACGGTCTGTGAAGTGAGAGGGGTGGAGGGGAGGAGAGAATGGGTGGCATGGCCATGCGGTGAACAACGCTGACCGGCCGTCACGAGGCTTCACGCGGCCCGATGCGCGATGCAACCTGGTGACGTGTCTGGCTGGCAAATGCAAAAGCGCGGGACTGATCAGCCTTCGCCTGCCGGAAATGCGCACCGCATTGTTGGGCGTGCCCGTCAGCAACCAGCGGTGGTTGGCAAACCAGGTATGATCCTGCAGTGGGGCGGCATCGGCAGGATCGGTCTGGGCGCTGCATGGGAACCGATAGGGGATTGCGTCCAAGCGCTAGCCCACTGCCCCCAGAGCCCAACTTGCCTTGTCAGCCAGGAAGCCGCCCGCAGCCAGCTGCGGCTCATCCACAATGATGCGCCACCTGCATGTCATTGAGGGAACATGAACAGACAACGAGTGGATCTCTAGAACGTGTTCAGAGTTGACCACAACCTTATCCCACAACTTCAAGAACGTAAGGTCCTGCCGGGCAGCCGCTCCCCGCAAGCTTTGCTGTACAACGCAGCAGCTAGCTGCTCCACACCCTCATTGCACGCCTCACCAGCGGATGTGGCTCAGGGTGTGCAGGGATGAGGCCAGCTGGGGGGTGACCTGCAGAAAGCAAGGCAGGGGCAGGCCAGGGATGGATGAAAGCGAGACACCCCCCAAGCTGCCGTGGGCCCATGCGCCAGCCACCATGCACCACTGTACTGTTAATACTGTAGCTGCAACAGCTAGCCGCCTCACCAGCACCACATCGTAGGCGGCGATGACCTTGCAGTCCAGCGGCCGCTCCACCCGCTTGTTGTGCTCTGTCCAGCGCAGGATGCTGAGCGGGGCGGCCGTGGTCTTGCGGATCTCATCCTCCCTGGTGCAAGGACAAAAGCTAAGTGGCAGTGTTTACAGTTCTCTCGATGCCAATCAACATGCTGACAAACCTTTACAGTGCTTCCTTTTGTGACCAGGCAACAAACCAGCGGGCTTCACCAGGCGTGCCCTCGGAATGCCCATGTAGCAATGTGCAGCACGAAGCTGAGCTCACCACTGGCCCACCAGCGAGGAAGGCACCACCACCAGCGTGCCTCCATGCGGCATGTTGTTCACCACGGAGGCTGGGGGGAGGGGGCAGGGGAGGCACAGTGATCTCGCAGTCAGCGTGGCATCTGAAACCAGCTCAGCTGGAATGCAAGCTGTGCTGCAGCAGGTCAGCTCCTGCGCTGGGCATGCCAGGGCACATCTTGAAACCCGGCCAGATCTTCAAGGCAGGGCTACCCAACAAGAAGCGGTGCTGAAGGCGCTGTCGCCAAGCATGTGCAGCACAGTACCGTGCCATATCTGCTCACCCAAGTGGTCCCGCGCGCGCAGCGAGCGCCAAGCGCGGTTGGCACGCCAGCCGGGCGGCGGCCGGTTCATTTGGATGGCGCCTATAGCACACGCCGTCTTGCCCATGCCCATCTGCGGAACAAAGGGGCAGCCAGTTTGTGTGATGCAGCGTAAAAAGGGGCCGTGCAGGCCGCCTCTGTTGCTGGCCTACCCGTTCTCGCCATCCTTCATACATCGCATGCCGCTGTGCCCCTCTAGCCAAACCAACGCCCATTTGGGGGCATCAGTACCCGCGCAGCAGGCGCCCCTTTCCCAAGCCACCCCCGCACCCCCTGAGACCTCGACCAGAATGCCTCGCACCTCCAGGGCAATCCAGCCGGCACCGCCGCAGGCCCCCACCCACTGCTCCGCCTCGATCTTGGAGGTGGACAGCCGCATCTGGCGCAGCACGGGCGACACGTAGCAGTGCAGCTCTGCCGGGCAGGCATCGAGAGGGGAGAGGAGAGAGAAAGGATGAGGCGGCTGCTGGTTACATGTAGGCTGTAGGCTGTCACATGATCTATCTCTCGGCCCAGGCTGCTGCAGCTCTGCACGTGTGCCTCCCATGCGCTGTGGGCTCACCCGGCTGCTCAGGCAGGTTGTACTTGATCCAGAGGTGGCGCGCCGAGCCGCCCTCAGCCTGCTCCTCACGCAGCATGTGCGCCAGGGAGCGCCGCTGGTAGGGCCGCAGCTGCAGCGCACGAGGCAGGGCAGCATGGGATGCCTTGAAAACACAGCGGTATGCAAACGCCCGTCACCCAGTCGAGCAGCAGACAGCACCAATCGCTGCCGGCTATCAAGCAGTGCAGCGCCAGCACCAAGGCAGACCCATACCCACCGTGAGCAGCAGGTCCTGGTCGCAGCGCTGCCTAAAGCCAGCGGGCTCTCCCCTATCAATGTCCTCAACACATGCCATGACTTTGTCCAGCTGTGATGGGGAGGGCACTTGCGGTGTCAGGGCAAAGCATGGACGGGCGCTGCCGCTGCACTGTAGCCATGCCTCCCTGCCTCTGAAGCGCCGAGCAGCAGCGGAGCCGGGACGGCAGCAGCGCACTGTTCTCCATCTACAGGAAGGAAGCAGCAGCAGCCCACCTGCTTGAGGTTGAGGGGCGCCTCGGCGTCCAGCCGGCTGGGCACGCCGCGGAAAGCCAGCTCCTGCTTGCTCTGGGCGTACTGGCCCAGCAGGCTGCACGGCAGGGGTGGCAGCCCAGTCGAACAGCAGCACGGTGAGGGTGGGCGGCTGCATGTTCTGGGTGTTTTGTGCCAACTGGGAAAACAGGGCGATTGCAGAGATACCGTTTGCTGGGCAGGCACACAACAGCATGGAGGATGGGCCGTGCATCCAACCGCTGCAGAGCACGGCGCTGCAGCAGCAGGCGGAAGCTGGTGCACATGGCTGCCCAGCCCCCAGTGAGCTGCGCTGCCGCGGTCCCCAACTGCGCAACGCAGCGGGGCGGGGGCTCACTCGCGGCACTGCCGCTGGAAGGGCGAGTCTTCCATGCCGTCCAGCCCGCACAGCAGGGAGGCCACATCCACCGACTCCAGCCGCTCCTCCTGCAGCCATTGATGGCCAGATTGAGATGTGTGCAGGGCAGGGGTGCATTGCGATGGGGCATCTGTGATACAGAAGCATGCTGGCCTGCTGCGCAGCACTGCCTCAACCCGGACGCTGTGCCCCGCCTCTCCCCAAGAGCGATCCAAATGCCCCGCTCCCCACTCCCCGCCCACCTGCGTGTCCGGGTCCTTGTACAGGAAGGTGCCGCTGACCAGCGCCGAGCTCAGGCTGTCCTTGGCCAGCGTGGTGAAGCAGGACAGCCGCACCAGCCGGCGCCGCGGCTGCCGCACCAGCTTGGCAGTCACGCGGAACCTGCCGCGACTGGACAGCATGTAAGCATCACGCAGCCAGGTGTAGTGCCGCAGCTGCGGGGCAGAGGGGTGGCAGGATGTGCAAGGGTGGACAGCTGCGAGCATAGACGCGGGCAGCGCGCGCCTCCCCAGCCTTCCCGCTCACCAGCCCTCCCCCTCCCGTTTTGAAAGCGCCCAACAATGTTTACGCGCAGCATCCCACAGCCCAGATCCCCTGCAACAAACAAGCACGGCGGCAGCTGCCGGCGCACCTCGTCGCGCAGCACCAGGCCGCCCTCGCACACAGCGTGCCACAGCGCGCGCCACGACACGTAGCCCTGGCTGTTGGGCTCCAGATTGGTTTTGAAGCCCTCCCGAATGGCCTCGTAATCGATAGTTTTGTGGCCCAGCAGCACCGAGTCCTCACGGTCCTCCACAGCTTTTGGGCCTGCAGGGGGTGTGGTGGGGGCTTGTGGGGGCCAGTTGGCGGTGTGGGAGCGAGAAGCAGTCGGCAGGCTAGGTCTGGTCATGGCTTGTAAGCAGCCGTGCATGCTGCAGCACGCCAGCACCTTTCCGCCTGCAGTCTACCGCCGCTGCCCACGCCACCCGACAAGCCAGCAACCACAGCGCACCCAGCGGGTAGTCGAACAGCTGCCACATGAGGTCGTGGTGATCGGTGTGAGGCGGCAGATTCTGCAGGGGTGTTGGGCAGGGCCAGGCGGGTGCCAAGGCTTGGCAGGGATACAACCGCTGCAGGCTGGGAAGAGTGGCTGCGTGCCTGGTGCAGCCACTGCACACGTTCTGAGCCCCTGGACCCGCTGAACAGAAGGGCAAGTACGAAAAAGCAATACGGTTGCCACACCTGGAAGCGCGGCTTCATGTGTTTGTCCACATACTCCTGCACCTCGGCATCACAGTACGTCTCCAGCAGCTCTTGAATGCCGTCCTTGCTCATGCCAGCTGCGGCGTAGGAGGGTTGCAGCAAGCAGGGGCCGGATTCATCTTCAAGTTGGGCACGTGCGGCGGGTGTGCAGGGGCGCACCTGAAGCGTGGCAAGCATAGGGTAGGCAGCAGCCCCAACCAAACACCCCTGTGCTTCTTGGCTTGCAAGATTTACACGCAGCCTGCCAGCCGCAGGCGCATGCGCACCACCCCCAGTCAGCCAGCACTTGGCCTGAGGCACCCACCATTCGGGTTGCCGCCCTCGGGTTGGTTGGTAAATAGGAAATTGACCAGGCGGGGCGCAATCTGCTTGGCCTTGGTCAGATCCACCCAACTGCCCGAAAGGGTGGCGGGACAGGGGCTAGGAGAGGAGGATTGAGGGTGCTCGCTGTGACAGCTGGCCCGGGCAACCCGCTTGGCCTTAGTCCTCCGCATGATGCACAAATGCCAAATAGGCAGCATTCCAGCCCCATCCCGGCAGCCAGGGCAGTCATGCGCACCCCTGGTTCTTGCGGCGCACGCGCAGGATGTTGATCGAATGGCGGTCCCACCCGCCCTCGTCCTCCTCAGTCTGCACCAGCTCATACAGCTGCAGGACAGAGGAGGGTGGGTGGAGGGTGGGAATGAGATTGGCAGCAATGGCGCGCGCTCGTTGCAAGGCAGTCCTTCATGGTCCCCGTTTGTCAAGCAGGGGCAGCGCAGGCTCAACCCGAGCTGCTGCCCCCCTGCCCGTTGCACATGTGCACAATCCAATAGCCGACCCCACCTGCTCCGTCGTCATGGAAGAGAAGATGTCCAGCAGCGCCTGCTTGCACCGCCGCTCCCAGTTCAGCTCGTACAGGTCCCTGCGGGGCAGCGGGGAGGGCAGGCCGCAAGGCATGCATGCCAGTCAACAGGTTGGTGTCCATCAGAGGAGCTGCAGTATGCAGCAGACAGCGCGCAGGGCGCTGCACACTGCAGGGCGCAGCATTGCCAGCCAAAGGTGTTGTGCTCACTCGGGTGCCTCGGGCCCCAGGTCTTCCTCTACCAGCTGCTGGCCTGCACCACCCGCCCCCTGCTGCTGCCCCTCCTCCTGCTCCTCGTCCTCCTGCCAAGGGCATCACAAGACGCAAGCATGTGTTGCAGGGCCGCGTGAGGCTAAGCCATCTCAGGCGCAGTTGCAGGGCTGCTCACCGTACACAGCATGGCAATCGATCCTGGCAATCAATCCTGACAAGCGATCCTGACCGCGATGCACCTCCATGCGTGCAGTGGAGCACAGCCCAATCATCCCCCCACAATCTCACCTCCTCATCGTCTGCCGTCGCCGCCGCTGCCGCCGCCACGCCCGGCGCCGGCGCCTGCGCTGCTCCCCGCTGCGGGCGCTGCACCTCAATGATGGCACTGATGCGGCTGGGGCGGCGCGCTGGAGGCTGCCGAGGCTGCTGCGCCTGCTGCCGCCGCTGCCGCCGCGTCAGCATCTGAGGCTCAGGGGCTTCCTCAGCTTCATCCCCTGCCGCTGCTCCCGCTGGCTGCCGCTGGCTGCCGCGGCAGGGGCCACGCCTGCGGCCGCCCGACAGCAGCAGCACGGCAGCATCCAGCTGCTGCTCCTGCTGCTCCTCCCCATCAGTCTCCTCTGCCTCCTCAGCCTCAGCCTCCTCAGCCTCACCCATGCTGTCGTCGGCCGCCGCCTGCTGCTCATCCTCTGCCATCGCCTCGCTGTCTGCGCCCTCTGCCGCCTGCTGCTCCTCGTCACCCTCCTCCTCCTCCTCCTCGGGGGAAGGCAGCTCCCCACAGTCGTCCCAGTGCTTGCGGCACGGGTTGCACAGCCGCTGGTTGGTTGTTGGGTGCCGCCGCCAGACATAGGAGGGAGTGGGCCCTGCCTTGCGTGCCTTGCAGTGGCTGCACTCCTGTGGCTCGCCAGCCGCCGAGCGCCGCCGCTTGGCCGCCGGCTGCCCAGCCCGTGCGGCCGCTGGTGCCTGCTCCGTCTGCAGCTCGCGGAACGGCTCCCGATGCTGCTCCTGCTGCTGCTGTGCCTCCTCATCCTCCTCGTCCTCCTGCTCAGCGGCTGCTGCCGCCACTGGCTGCACAGCAGTGGGTGAGGCAAACGGTTGGTGAGCTCCTGCCCATTGCCATCGTCAGGCACCTGACGCGCCTGATGTGGAGCAATGCATTCGCCGCTGCAGGGGTCTGTCTCGAGTGCGCGCGCTTCCACCCAACCTTGAACTCGGTTTCTAACCCTGCCGCACCAGGGTGGCAGCCAGGAAGTCCTGCGCCTGAAGCGCCTGCTTCAGCTTGGGGATCATGGTGTGCCCAAAGCCGATGGCGTGCAGCAGCTCGGGGTCGCACTCCAGGATGATCGATCCATCCACGATCTCGTTGTTGTCCAGCCACTGGCGCTCCAGCTGCGATTTTCAGGATGAGGAGAACGATTCGGATGAAGGAGAACGGCAGTGCTCGAGTGCAGGAGGGCAGGCGATCGGTGAGTGTGAGCCGTGGCAGCAGCAGCGTTGGACCGCCAGGCGGCGGCGGCGGCAGCGGCGGCGGCGGCAGCGGCAGCGCCTCGGCTCCGACACCCAGCGGCGGCTCGGCTGCATCCGATCAACACAAATGTGCAGGGGGTTGCTGGGGCGTGCTAAAAGAGCGCCGCGGCACAACAACACGCCCTTCATCCCGGCCGGGGCGGCTCAGCGCCCACCTTGTCCACCATTCCGCTGGGAAGCCTCACGGTGTCCCGCAGCCATGCCAGCACCTCCTCCTGCTCGCTGTTGCTGTGCAAAATTATCGGCTCCGCCTCTGCGGGGCGCTTGGCCCGCTTGGGAGGCATGGCTGCAATCGTGCGAGTGATCGCGAGCGTGAGGACCGATCGCCGTCATGCAGGGGGTGCCCAGCTGCCGCCGCCTGGCGGCGCCTGCGCCGTTCGAGTGCTCTCCCGACATCGCCGACGACAACGCCGATTCGAATGCCAACTTGCACGGCTCAGGGAAATGCATGGGTTACAGCCGGTGTGTTGCAGTGTTTAAACTAAGATATTATTGTTATGAAGCATGCGTCGCTAGGTCCATGTGTGTGTTCATTCATTTAATGCAACATATCAAATGAATAAGGGAAGTGTGGGATGGTGTGTGTGGCCAGCAATGAAGTACACCCTCAAAATGGGAATGGCCAGCTGCAGCGCTGCCTGCCAAGGCGTGCCACACGGCTGCCGCTCAGGCCTTGTGCGTCACCATGACCGCCGCCAGCATGACCTTGTTGCCCAGCTGAGGCACCGAGCCGGTCTCGTTGGTGACCGTCACCCGGAAGCGGCAGAGCTTGTGGTGCGACACCTGCGGTGGCATAGAGCACAGTAGGAGGGTTGTACAGGCAGGTTGACCGGGCAGGTGAGTTCCAAGCCAGCCTGCAAGCCCAGCTTGTGCCGCCACATGGCGGACCTAGCAGGCTGGCAACCAATCAGCGGCACCTCACGGCTCCCTAAATCAGCGCACGCTGCACACCGCCAGGCTTCAATAAGCTGAAAACCGCCCTGCTTGGCTCCACCCACCTCAAACGTGTGCGTCTTGAAGACTGACACACGGCTGGCAGTGGTGCCGTCCAGAATGCTGGGCTGGCACGTACACCCAGACACACACTCCACGTCAGCGGTGCCCATGCCGCTGTAGCTGCGCAGGTGCGAAATGTGCACCTCTGTGCGCGAGGGGCAAAAGTCGGCTGCCGGGCCGGGCAGCGGCGCTGCTGCCGCGCTGCTGCTGGTGGCCCCAGCGCCGCCCCTGCTGCTGTTGCTGCTGCTGCTGCTGCTGCACAGCGGGCCAATCCACCGTGTATCCACCTCAACCTCTGCCCAGGCGCCTGCGAAAGAGCGGGGGCCAGCAGGAGCAGCCAGACTTCAGAAGGGCTCTGCTTTGCTGAGCCATGCGGCAGCCACCAGACGCACTCGGGCGGTGCTGCGGTGGAAGCGCGGCTCGACAGCCGACAAGCAAGACTCGGCCCAAGGCACAAAAGCTCGCTGCCCCCTTCCAGCCAGAGGCCGGCAACCCACACGCCCCAACACATACGCACCCGGCATCAGCGCTCGCCAGCCCCACTTCTGCTCCACCCAAGAGGGCAGATCCGGCTTCTCAGGCTCGTACTCAAAGCCCTCTTGCTCCACCACCGCCGCCTCAAAGTCGCGCTGCAGCGGGGTGCGCAGGAGGAGGAGGCAAGTAGGTCAGTGGCGGGTGGGTGGCGCAGCGGGGAAAAGAGCAGGGTATGGAGGCATCAATGCGCAGGGAGCATGGCAGCCAACAGGTCAGCAACTGGAACTTGAAGCACCCAACGAAACGAACGTGCCTGCACTCCATCCATGCTCCACTCACCAGCTGGGCACACACTGAGGTGCGGGCCTCTCGGAAGTTCCTGGCCATGGGAGGCGGCAGGCCCTCCTGCCCTGGCCGGAGCGTGAGTGCCAGCGGCGCGCCAGCCGCCACCTCCAGGGCCACTTTGCTGATCAATGCCGCCAGCAGCTCGGCCAGCACTTGGTGACCAGTGGGGCCGGGGTGGATGCTGCAGGGAACTTGCAAGAGAGAGAAGACAGCGGATTAGGGAGGTGGGAAGGGCAGGAGGGTGTCTGCAGTGCAGGGCGTGAGTACCCACCCATATGGCATACTGTACGCACAGGCAGGTCTCCCTCAGGCACCGCAGCATGGGTGCGGTCAGGCACAGCACAACACAGCACAGCGCTCCACACACGTGTCGTAATACAGGTACTTGGCTTCTGTGCCAGGCTCTGCTGCCGGGATCTCCTGCCCCGTCAGTGCGTTGCGGTTGCCGCGGCTCACGACGCGGTCCACCTGCAGGGCAGAGGCAGCAGTGAGGGCAGGTTGCGTATATGCTGAGTAACCGCCACCTGTCATACAGCACAGCCGCTTTTGAATCGCGCCTACACGCAGCCGGTGGACATCAACTGTTGCAGTGAGTGTGCATGCGCTGCGGCGGTGCCACAGCGCACGCACCCGGAAGCCATCCACTCCGTTCCTCATGTTGCGCCAGGTGGCGGCCCGCAGCGACACGGAAGGCAGGTCGTAGTACTGCGGTTGGAACCCAAGAACAGGCAGGCGGCGGCGCGCTCAGCTGGGCTGGCGGCTGCAGGCAGGTGGGCTGGCGGTTGCAGGCAGGTGGGCTGGCGGTTGCAGGCAGGCACATGGCCGCTGAGGATTGTGCTGTTGCCCCGAGCATTGAGGGAGCAGGCAGAGCAGCGGCATTTGCCATGAGCACGCACCCAGTCTGCTCAGCTCAGCTTACTTGTGCATACATGCTAAGCTGCCCCTCTGGCTCCCGGTAAAACAGCCCCTCTGTCATGCCATCACCAGATGCCTTCCACCTGCAGTGCGTGGTTGCAGGCAGGGCATTGTCAAGCGTGGCACGTTCAAACCCCAGGAGCCGCTGGCATGATGCAGGCCTTGCTGCACGCAGCTCGCAGCGCTGCATGCAACCCTGCTGCCACCCACCAGGCATAGTGGTGCAGCAGCACGACTGCCGGCCGCGAGGGCAGGGCCAGCAGCCAGCGGATCAGGCCTTCGTAGGCGTGCCGGGAGCTGGAGGAGTAGGATGATGGCGACTCATTGGTGCTCAGCTCGATGATGACCAGGTCAGGGTCCTGTCAATGAGGGCAAATAAAAAGCAGCGGCGGCAGCAAGCAGTGAGTAGCAGCGAGGTGGCAGACTTTTGGTGGTGCTCAGCTCGGATTGGTGACCCGGCCGGGGTCCTGCATGGGTGCCGCAATGGAATGCCAGCTTTCGCAAGCCCGCTCACATCTGCTGCTGCCCGTCCTGCAGCGGTGAGCACCCAGCTGTCCACGCCTCATTTCAGCCAGCTGAGCTTGAGTGCCCTCACCGGTGTAATCATAAACGGGGTGCACGGGGCGATGACAGGCGCTGTGGACCCCGGCAGCCCTTGGTTGCTCAGCACGTGGGCCCTGCAGAGTTGGGAGGGCGGGGGCCGCAGACAGCCCTTTGGCAATCATCTCCCTCCCTGCAATGGATGCTGCAAGAGGCACAGCCGACTCAACTGCTCCCAACTGCACCACCCACCCACCCACCTACCCACCCACCTGTTGGGATAGTTGGCTTCAACGAACTGAAACAGGCGGGCGGGGTAGCTCTGCAGCTGCGCATCCGGCACGCCGTGCCCAAAGGTCACAGAGCCCCCCAGGGTAAACGCCTTGATGGGCTGGCCTCGCAGCAGCTTGGCCGCCACCCGGCGCATGCGCGCGCCGCTGCCATAGTGGGTGATGCCCCGTGCACGCTCGTCCTCCGTCAGCAGTGGCGCCCAGGGCAGCTGTACAGGGGAGGGGTGGGGGTTTGGGGTTGGGG